>CAXITT010000035.1:355175-384800 GCA_964033795.1 Lymnaea stagnalis
CCCCCCCCCTGGAAAGTTAATCGATTTTTGCCCCCCCCCCCTAGAAAGTTTTCTGCGGGCGCCCATGGTGATAGCTAGAAACTGCTTGTTAAGTTACAGTTGCAATCTTCACCTTTTATTATTTCAAAAGAAGTTATGTCTATTTGGTTCTCTATGTTCACTTTACAAAGGCCATTTTTCTTGTCACATAGCTTAATCTTTATGAGTTCAAGAAATTTGAAGATTTACAGAATTTTATCAAAAGGAATTTAGAGGAGGTAATGTTTGTTTTCATTGTATTTTTATGTGCTGTCTAAAAATGTCAATTCTATATAAAATATACAATAATATTAACTTCAACATATTAAATTACATGCGAAAATTAGATTATTAATTTAGGGAATTTGATACTACGCCTATATATTATATTCATTATGTACAAGTTAAAAAATACTTTTATGGGAAGCTTTTAGTTTTTACTCCATTGCTTGCTCATGTTGAATTATTTGTGGCAGACGGTCAAAAGTTTTATTCAGTTATTTACTTTTGGAATCTACAAAAATGCATTTTCAAAATGACTAGAGGCTGCGATTGGGTGTAGTTTTCTAGTCCATATAATCTCAAAACAAAGAGATAAATGAAATAATTAGATTGATCCTGGCTGGGGACTGCATGTTTTGATCTCTCTAACAGGCCAAGTGTTAGTGTCAGCATTTGTATAAGAAAGCTTAGAACGTAGCAGTGGCATGTCTCTCATTCAATGAATCCCTTTCATTTCAGTACCAAAAAGAAAACGGCAACGGCTGCATTCTTTTCCTTTACAGTTTGGTGTTGTCCAGGACTATCCAGAAGTAAGTTTAGTTCAAAACAGTGCAATCAAAAATGTAAATTTGATCAAAATTTTTCGTAAGAACTTCTAAAAAAAAAAAAAAAAAAGAGTGCGCTGGGTAGCAGAGCGCTCTAAACCGAGTCAATCCTAAACTGGAGTTCAATCCTCATCAAGAGCACAGACAAACTTTACAGTTTGGTGTTGACAAGGACAATCAAAAAGTAAGTTTAGTTCAAAACAGTGAAAAAAAAAAAGTAAATTTGATCAAAATTTTTCGTAAAAACTTCTAAAAAAAAAAAAAAAAAAGAGTGCGCTGGGTAGCAGAGCGCTCTAAACCGAGTCAATCCTAAACTGGAGTTCAATCCTCATCAAGAGCACAGACAAGCACAAACAAAACCAGCACCCTCGGTTGGATGGGACTCGTCTAAAAGAAGGCAAACTCTAAAGTGAAAACACGGAGAGGGAGTGCCATAGACGTTGACATTATGAAAATTCCGGCAACTCCTACGACGTTGAACGCGTAAAGGCCACAGTGAAATACACACAAAATTTTTTTTAAAATAACACTGCTGGTTATCTACTGCATGTCTATTTCCAGTCATCTTGACCAAGTCTATTTCCAGTCATCTTGACCAAGTCTATTTCCAGTCATCTTGACCAAGTCTTGCCATTGGATCAAATAGTCAAGGATGAGAGAATGAGGCTGATGAATCGAACAACTCTCCCTCAACTTTAAACACAATGCGGCTCAAGTCAAGGCTACTACCCGAGCCCTGGTCATCTTCACATGCGCACGGCTAACGACATTAAAAATTTGTTTTGAGTCTTGTTTTTATGAAGCTGTATTTAAAGAAAATACTACTTAAAGAAAAAACTCCTACTCTAAAGTTTACAAAACCAGATGTGGTCAAAACATTTGATACCAATGCCTGTAGGAATTTGCCATGGCCCTAGAGTTTAATAAGTGTGAAGCAGGTCAACCTTTGGACCATGTCAACATTTGGACATGGTCAACTTTTGGACCATGTCAACTTTTGGGCCGGGTTAACGTTTGGACGCCAAGGAAAAGATGTGAATCAGGAGTGGATAAATTGAAGTTAAAATTGAAATTTAGTCCTCATTTCCCACTGGTCAGCAAAGCAGTGGTCAAGGGGAGCCAGCTGCTTCTGTGGTCAGTGTACTTTCAGTGCCATCTCTGAAGTTGTTGTACTTTCTTACATTCAGGGTGCGTGAAGATCTCAAAGCTAAACAAGACTCCAAGGTCAGACTCTTGTGTGATATGGAGGAGCCCACCCAGAGCCTGGTCAACTTGGTGCTAACAGGGAGGGCCACACCTTACCTCCACAATGGAGAGCTGCTCTATGACGACAGGGGACAGCTGTTGGTAAGTTGACGTGTTCCTCCTTAGTTCATGTGTCCGTCAAAAGTATGTGGTATAAAAAAATAAAGATATTATTATACAAAGACTTCATCTGTTTTTTTTTTTATTGTTACATGCATGAAGAGCAGACGCTTGTATCGGTTTCCTCGGCCATGTTTCATGGCCAAGGTCCTAAGAGATAGAATCTCGACCTCCGAGTATTGATCTTTATCTGTTTCCTCAAGTCCTTCGTTGAGCTTTGCCACTATGTGATGATCATTTTTAATTCAAACAATTTCTGTTTTTTTTTGTGGTTTTTTTCCCAGTCATTGATATTTCCGAAGTCCCCCTTTATGTCTGAAATCTTCCTTTATGTCCAAAGTCCCCCATTATGTCCAAAGTCCCCCTTATGTCCAAAATCTTCCTTTATCTCCAAACTCCCTCTTTATGTCCAAAATCTTCCTTTATGTCCAAAATCTTCCTTTATGTCCAAAATATTCCTTTATCTCCAAAGTCCCCCTTTATGTCTGAAATCTTCCTTTATGTCCAAAGTCCCCCTTTATGTCCGAAATCTTGCTTTATGTCATAAGTCCCCCTTTCTGCCCAAAGTTCCCATTTTTGTCAGTCTTATCCACCCTAAAATAAGATCAATTCAGCTGACAGCAAAAGCTCTGCACTAAATATTTACTAACTATTTTAGTCAATCTTGCCACCCTGTTTAATAAATGTCCTTACTGCGTCTTGTTTCAGCCCCATCCAGTTCATGGTGTGAGAACCAGGGGCCAAGTTGGATTTTTGTTTTGGGACAAGGGAGAAGATCCAGAAAAGAGAACCGAGGTCAGTCAGGAAAATCATGTTTTAAAAAAAAACACCAATAAAATATTTTAATTTGAACAATTACTAATCATTGAGATGTGGTCCTGGTGGTCCTTCAGACTGAGAAGTTTGAGAATCTATGGGCTTGCATGTCAATTGACAGGGGAATTAACAGTTGTTAAAATTAGCCATTTTTATATCTCCCCATTAATCTGGAAAAGGGAATCAAGTGCAACTTGTAGGAAACTACTGGATGCCACCATTTTTGTTTGAAGAGTTACATTGCTGCCTTTCTTTCTCTAGTTTGGGAAGTAAATTTCTGACATCACACATAGGATTAAGTTACTGTATTGTGGGATTGTGCCAGAGTCTTAGGGTATCCAGTGCCCAGGGTGTGTGGTGACCAGGGTGTTGGATGCCCAGGGTGTTGGGTGACCAGGGCGTGTGGGGCCATGGTGGTGCCAATGAAAGATATACATAATACAGTAGACGCAGATTTATCAAACATTTATTAAAAAAAGCTCAAGTAATTATCTCCACCATGATGACTTGATGGATACCATGAATTGTTTACTGCTGGCTAGGAGCCTCCCTTTAGGACTTGTTTGCTGGCTGCCATGAGGGGCAGTCGGTCTTGTAAACCTACAGCCTTAGCATGCCACTGGACAACGCTTCATTACATTCAACCTTCGTTTTGTTTGTTCAGCACAGTATTTCAGGAATAAAGGAATAAACATGTAATGAATAAGAGGTGGCCTTCCAATGCACAATAAGTATTAGGCCTGCCAGTTATCCTTTAGTAATTATAATATTTAAGCTTTAGCCATTTTGATAATAACTAAATTAAAAAAAAAAAATAACAGTACCAGTTAAAATATAACACTTCAAAGCTTTTTATTATATTTATACCCGTACGTCTATTTTTGTTGGACGCCAGGTCGGCTCGATGCTGAAGACGCCCAGAAATCCAGTTTGGGTCACCAGGGTGAATGGTCAGTTTGGCCTGCTATTCAGTCTGAATCCAGATCTAGTGAGTGACTGGAGAGTGGAAAACAAATTTACCATGTGGTATTACACAGGACTGCTCTCACAGGTCAAGCCCACCGTATTATCCATAGGTCTGTGCATTCTGTGTGGTCTGTAACCAGGCTTGATGTATTATCTTGTAACTTGATTAATTTTTTAAAAACATTTTTTAAAATGTTTTTTGTGATGTTTTTGTGGTGTTTGATAATGTTTTTACAGGGTTTTTGTGATGTTTTTGTCAGCTTAGTTTGAAAACTTTTGTTGTGAAGAAACTATAACTAAAACTATGCTAAAAAGTTTGTGTGATCTGTCTTTAGAGATGTGCCATTCTGTAATCTGTTTATGGGGGATGTACCAATCTGTGAGATGTCTATATGGATGTACCAATCTGTGATATGTCTATATGGATGTACCAATCTATAAAATTTCTATGTGGATATGCCAATCTGTGATATGTCTATGGGGCTGTACCAATCTGAAATATGTTTATGGGGATGTACCAACAGGTGATATGTCTATGTAGATGCACCAATCTGTGATATATCCATGTGGATTCTGCCAGGAGACAATTAGCTCAATTTTATTTGCCTTTGTTGAATTGTTGTACCCATGAAAAGTTAAAGAAAATCAAAGTGATCATCAAAAATGAAAGCAACTATCAAGTCCTTTTGCAACAGCGGGACATCACACTGGCAATGAAGTGTCTCACTTTTAAAAGAAACTATTTATGAGCCTAGCAATTTGACGCCTTTGATTTTCCTCCCATTATTGACAAGCTATTGTTCTAGTGATTGCAGTCCTGGCTTAAAACAATTGTACCATGTAACAGCTTTAATAACTTGTCTTTAGAGCTGATTACAATCAAAGCAATGGCAGCTCCAGTTGATTTTATGGGGGGGGGGGGGGTATATATTTATGTGCATTTTTTATCAAAACAGCTTTGAAAGGTTTGTCCAAACTGTTGGTTCATTGGTAGCGTATCTCACTGCAATCTAACTTATCAACGCCAACTATTCTCAAAGGTCTGTTTCATTGCCATGTACGTATCAGTTAACTGTTTGGTATTTTTTCCTGTTATCTTTGAGTATCAGGAAATTTTTTTTAAAATTATTTTTTTTAAAATGTAACGAACACACAAATGCTTTTTCTTCATTGACAGAAACTAGAATAGGTCGTCCAAGGCCGAAGACAGGGTTAGCTAGAAGAGAAGAAGAGAACAAAATTCCTCCCCTTGAAAACTGCATTATGACCAAGTAATTTCCCCTGTTATTGGATAATGATTCATTGTATACCTGTTACAGTTTTGTTTAAGTCATACAAGCATACATGCAAGGCAGTTTAAACTGGTTTTATCCTGAGAGCAATTCTTTAATTTATTTCTTAAAAAAAAACAAATTAATGAAAATAATTTTGTAAATGATGGAAAGTGTTAATAATTGATCTCTGTAATCTGTAATGATTAAATAAATTCTGCCTCCTTTTGTTAAAAAAATGAATTTTAAGAAATTGTTTGTTTCATTTGTAGGTGGTATGGAGCAGACGTCAAATGGAATGGCACTCAACCTTTTGTGTGAACTGATGAAACTTATGGGACATCAGATTCGAAATGATAGAATTTCAGTTTTAAGTTGCTGTGCTCATTGCTTTTACCTGGCCACCTCTGCTGTTAGCTGACGGTGTGGAGGCTCAGGTTGTGATGGTCAGCTGATTGTGTGGAGGCTCAGGTTGTGATGGTTGTGTTTCAGCCGGACACTGATTACGGTTAACTCTGCAATATTTTGGGAACTAATCATTATGATTTTGAGGCTTTCTGTCGGGTAAAAATATCTTTTGAGGAAAGCAGCTGTCATTAGAATAATTTGTGTAAGTGCTAAATTATGCAATGCTGTTTATTCTCTCAAGAATTCAGGTTTGTATTTTGCTATTTTTGAAAATGTACAATTATTTGCCCAAATTTCAGACAATCTAATCATTACACAGTATTCTTTTATTAGAAGTGAAAAATTTGTGTTTGCAGAATAAAGGTATAATTTCTAAATTTATTCTAGCTGTAGGCCCTTGTAGTGGTATTAGAGATTAGTTGTAAATATCTTCCTTTGTGTGCTGAGTTTAAATACAATCGAATCATACTACAAAACAAGGAGCTTTATAACATATTGTTTGTAAGATGCTCCAGCAAGTACGTGGAACAATCTTTCTTATCTTGTTATTGGAACACATTTTAGGGACTGGATGAAATGATGAGTTCCCAGCCAACAAGATGTTTTTAAGAGCAAAGTAGTTCAAATGTATGAAAATTGAAATAACGTCACTTCAACTTTTAAAAACAAAAGAAGCATAAAGTAAAGTGTAAGTGAAAAATTAGATATGGGAAGCCAAACCAAACAAACCAAACACAAACACTGCAGACGACTGAACTGAACACTGCAGAAGACTGAACTGAACACTGCAGAGAACTGAACTGAACACTGCAGAGAACTGAACTGAACACTGCAGATGACTGAACTGAACACTGCTGAACTGAACTGAACACTGCAGATGACTGAACTGAACACTGCAGATGACTGAACTGAACACTGCAGACAACTGAACTGAACTGAACACTGCAGACAACTGAACTGAACACTGCAGACAACTGAACTGAACACTGCAGACAACTGAACTGAACACTGCAGATGACTGAACTGAACTGAACACTGCAGATGACTGAACTGAACTGAACACTGCAGACAACTGAACTGAACTGAACACTGCAGATGACTGAACTGAACTGAACACTGCAGATGACTGAACTGAACTGAACACTGCAGACGACTGAACTGAACACTGCTGAAGACTGAACTGAACTGAACACTGCAGATGACTGAACTGAACACTGCTGACGACTGAACCCGAACTTTAACATCAGAGAGTACAAACCAACCTGAATGTTCTTTCAGGAACTTATGATAACTGAAACTGTTCCAAAGTTACACCAGAAATACTTATGATAACTGAAACTGTTACAAAAGCTACGCCAGAAATGCTTATAATAAGAAAATTCAATTGCAAAACAATTTTTAGTAAGATCATCCCATACACACCTCTCACCCACCGACACCTTTTTGCACATAGGCTTGGTTTGCATTAAGGCTTGAAAAATTAAACCAAAACACTATTTGTTAGATTTATTAATAGTTGACAACATCTAGATGATGCGAGGTTTAAGCAGCAGTATGCCACAGTAGATGCGAGATATGAGGGGGCAGAATGTCGCTGTAGATGTGAGATGTGTGGGCAGAATGTCACTGTAGTATGAAGATCATACAAGATAAACAACACAACCTGACGTGCCACAATATAGATCAAAAGTGAGAAAATACAGGATAGAAAGCGTCCACTGCCTTTGTTATCTGAGCATGTGTCCTTATCGTTAAAAACCCAATATGGGTATAAAACTGGATCTCTAAAACTGATAACCGATTTTCCAAAGAAAAAAAAAAGTTTAACTGGGGTGCCAACTGAACCTAAATTGTTATGAAGCGGGAACTTAAGCTGTGGCCAAACTGAACGTGCACTTGTAAAAGTAAAAGAGGTTTCAATTCTCAATTATAGTAAAAATGGATGTTAAATAAATTATGTAAAATATGAGAAAATGAACTAGACTCTCCAGATGTAGCGCTAAAGATGGTCTCCAGATGTAAGCTGTATGGATGGTCTCCAGATGTAAGTGTAAGCTGTATGGATGGTCTCCAGAGGTCTGCTCTATGGATGGCCATTGAGAAAAAATTGATTGGAGCTCATCCACATTAAAAATATTTGCAACTACATGCTATTATTAAGATTTTTTTAAAGCGCTCATGTGATTACTATTTTTTTATCATTAGATTGCTTAAGCTATTTAAAAATTCCATTGTATATATATTTATAGATGTTAATTTTTGACACATGATTTGAGAAAATTAGGCATTTGTTACATAAAGCTAATACTTATTTTGAGTTCATTCTATTTTGTAAATCAGTGTTTCTATGTCATACAATTTAATTTAATTGATGCTTACAAGGGGTTTAAAAATAAGCAAACAATAATTATCATCATCATCATCATGTCCCTTAGTCCTTGGATCGTTGGGGCGCCACAGATGACATGTGAACTGTCCTCCTCCATTCGTCTCTGTCTTCTGCATTACGCACACCATCGCCCAGTGTTAGTCCTGTCCACTCTTTGATGTTATCCTCCCATCTTTTTCTTTGTCTTCCTCTTCTTCTCCCTCCTCTTGTGGTGCCTGGCAATATTTCTTTGGCAAGCCCTTGTTTCCTTGCTATGTGGCCGTACCATTGTAGTTTGCGTTTTTTCACAGTCAGCAGTAGGTCATCGTACTCCCCAATTGTCTGGCGAACCCTTTCTTTCACTTCTTAAATGTGTCTTTTTTTGTTTAAAATTATTAATTCTTTCATTACTGTTGAAATTTCTTGGCAATTGAAAATGATATAAAATAATGTTCAGTGATTAAATTCTTGGCTTAGTAATTTATGTTAAAATCTGAGTAAATGACTCATTGTATTACATTGCAGTTAACATGACATATGAACTAAAAATGTAATCAATGGACCTAGCCAAAAATGTAAGACCCCTCTTCCCTCCAAGCCAACTTCTTGTGCAAATTTTTTTTTCTTTAATCCCCTAATACTAATAAACACATTTTAATATTAAAATTATTTATTTATACCGAGTTCGAGTATGTGGCGAAGATAAAAAGCCCCAAACTTCATCTTTTATGCATGGAAATATGTAAAACTAGGTAGGGCAAAATCTGAAGAAAAAAGGACGCACCAAAACAATGAACGTGTTGGTAAGCTGCCTGCGTCAATCAACAGCACAAACAAAGAGTCACTACGAATGTAACAAAAACAAGATCGATGAAATGTTGTATCCCAGAGAACAACAGGTTTCAGGTTTTCCCCTTACCTTATTTTACTTATTTCCTTTTTAGATTGCAGTCTCCCCCACGCCATTATGCTCGTCTGTTCATATAGATTCCAAATACCCCTTAAAGTTATATAGGAGATGTTGGAATAGTTCTACATTGTTGCAATAATGATAATGTGTTGTCTTTTTATTGTTTAGAATTGTGGAGTCCTTTTTTTAAAAAAAACATGTAATATAATGAAATCTCAGGTTTTGTTGTGCAGGAAAGATTATTTATTTGTCAAACTTTTCACTTATTTTCAATTTTTTCACAATGTAATGTCACACATCGGCCCATCCAATAGTTGTGTCATTTAAAAAAAAAAAAATTATATTTGCTGAAAATAAGTTATTTACTCTTTAAAATCACTGTGTTGGAAGTAACTTTTTAAAGGTTTTATCTTCAGTTCAGATTTGTTGTACATAAGGGTCTACCAACCTTTTCTATACCCTGCCCCCTACGAATTTTTGACTATCCTACCCCTTACAAAATTTAGTAATGCATTTTAAAATTGGAGAGAAAAATGGATTTGTAATTTTAAAAAATTAAATTTCAAAGAGCGTTGCAGAACTTAAAAAATAAACTTCTGAATTATTTAATAAAGTACAATGTTCATGAAAGAATAAAATTATGTATGAACAATTAAATCCCAACTTTAAAAAATCAATGCCTCCTCTGTTCTAATAATCAGTTTTTCCTGCAGCACCCTGAAATTCCACCCCGCACCCGCTGGGGCTACAAACACCACAGGTTGGGAATCCCTCTTGTATTTTTTTTCATTCTTCCTGATTGCTTCATAAATTTATTTTTACAGATTCATCCCTGTGATAACTTGCCATTTTTTGGATGTAATTGTATTACTTTTATATTATTGTTGGCTTTAAAACAACACTTCTTTGCAAATAACACTTTTTAACAAGGACCAATCAAATTTTGTTAATGCATTCCATCCGCTGCAACTGTTATGATTTTAGTTGTTGTTTCTTGAGTGCACAACTCAATTAAGTCTGTCTCATAGATTATTGCTGGTAGTAAATGAGAGCAAATAATGATGCAAAAAAAAAAAGGTTGCATTTTTTTTTCTATGAACTGAAAATGGTCAATTATATTTGCTTTGATACACCTACTGTCCTATCATTATTTGCTCTAAATGCAGTCTTTTCGTAACGCATGTATACATAATTGTTTTAATAATTTTTAATGTCACTGTCAGATATAAATTTTAATTGTCGGTGTAATTATTTTCTAATTAACTAGTTTTGTCAAAATGTTTATCCATAATTCATTCAATATTGTGTTAACCCAAAACCAATCTTCCAAAACTGATTTCAGCATGACTCCTCAGCATTATCTTTCCTTTGATACATTGCAGCTGTATGTCACCTACTAGGCAGTGATGAAATGGTTCATCTGACTTTAGCATAGAGGTTGATTGTTTTTGTTGATGATATGGGATTCCAGTATAGTATGCAATCAACATCTTGAAAAGATCTTTATTTTGTTACCTAGAGTGGCTTTTATTGCAAGGCAACCGGTTTAAATAATAATTCTTAAACTATTTTATTTTTTTGTTCAGCATTATTAACCAACATCTGATTAAAGATCTGAAGTGTAAATAATGAGTTGTTAATATTACTTTATTAAGACTTAAAATTTAACCATATGCAATCATGAATATATAGTGGTATTTGCATTGGGCTTTATAATTATAAAGGATTATAAATTCAGTATTATTTAAATTTTGTCAGCTTACAAAATGTACTAATAATCCAGTTTTTTAAATGCAGATATATGAACATGCTTTCTAAGCAAGAAACTGTAACTTTATACAGCTTTTTTGGGGACAAAATAATTATATTGTTTTTGAAATTGCTGGAGCTTTTGAAAATATTGATAATTATCTCTTTTTTTTGTTGTTGTTCTTGTTGTAAATTTACAATTGGCATTGAGGACTTTTCAGTAAATTCTGATCCAAATATCTCACTTATTGATTTAACTGTATTATTTGTTCCTTAAACTGATCCGAAATAAAAGCTATTGTACCCCGTTATAATTTTCAATGAAACTTAATTTTAAACCACAATAATATTATTGGCCCCCTGATGCACTACGTAACAATTATTTTTTATTTGTTATTTATGTAATGATTCTTTTTATTGGACAACTAACTCTGTGTGTGTTTGAATTTAGAATTTAATTTCCAAATAAATTATTTGATCTTAAAATGAAGTCAACTTTCAATTATTTCCTTTCATTTTAATTAGGTTAAGATATTTCTTCTACAACTGGAATGTGACTTGCCATCATTGCATTGTCACTTATTAAGATAATAAATTTATTAATGACCTTTTGCTACCATTTTGCTTTAACAGTAGGTTATAAAATACATGGACCTGTTTTGCGTGTCTTGAAACAGTCTAAGGTAATAAATACATCATCTTTACTAAGACAAATTTATTACTGTACTGAATTTGTTATTTTGGTTACCTCCTACCTGTCTTTTTTTACATTTGGACATACTGCCCAGGTAAGGGTCCTTAGAATTATGAACCAATATGCTCAGTAAGTGGTTGGGGGGGGGGGGGTTGTTGCACTGTAGGTATTTTATTGAAAACTGTGTTGCCCTTAAACACACTTTTAAAACAATTCAAGTTTCTATGTATTCGTCCCCCCCACCCCCCTGGCCTTTCAGTCCTAGGAAAGCTCTGTACTGGAAAATCTCTCAGGTTCATGGTAGATGGGAAAAGTCTTGACTGACTGTCAACACCTAACCTCAACTGATACCTGAGATAATTTGGCTATCACTTTAACCACTTTGTTAAGACTTGTGCATATGCCTCATAACTAATAAGAATTTTTTTTAATGCAAACACAGATTTTTTAATAGCTCTCTGCGGCTCTCCTGCCTCTGTATGAGGCTCACGTGCCTCTGTATGAGGCTCATGTGCCTCTGTATGAGGCTCACGTGCCTCTGTATGAGGCTCACGTGCCTCTGTATTAGGCTCACTTGCCTCTGTATGCAGTAAAAAGAAACCAATCAGACTGAGATTTACAAACACATTCAAGAACTGAACTTTGGTATAAAATGTTATTAATTTCATAGAGCTCAAGGTACAATGGCAATTGAAATGTTACATGTGTGCAATGCAATTCTATACAGAACGTAAACCACAGGGGACAAAAACATGGTTATAATCATGTTACAGAATTGTTTAAGACACAATCCACAAGCTAAACAAAAAATTATACAGATTATGTAAAAATGAAGTTATTCAAAAATTAGTTTTAAAAGACAGGGAAAACTTTACAAATGGTTAGCTGTACCAATCATATCTGTTACTGAAAAACTTGTGATATTGCTAGCATATGGACAACATGTCTGTACATGACAGCGAAAAGACAATGTCACATTTAATTTATTCATTCCAAAATGACTTAAACAAAAATTATATCTGAATTTATCAATGAATGAGGAAAATAGAAGTTTTAGGAAAAAAAAAAAAAAAAAAAAAAAAAAAAATTATATCAGAATATAACAATAAAAGAGGAAAATAAAAGTTTAAGAAAAAAAAAAAAAAAAAAAAGGAACATTAGACTTTTGAACAAATACACGGTATGTAAATAAAAATCTATTGTAACATTTTTTTGTTTCATTTATTTATATACTCAATAAAAAGACGAGATGAGAAGCTCTTACAAATTTTACTTCTAGGCCAGTAACTTGAAATTCCAAAATTTAATGGTCTACTCTGACCTCTACTTTTTAAAATTTGTAATTATGGTTTCAAGAATCAGATTCACAGATAAACCCCTTTCAGTCAAATCTTACTCCAGATTTCAGCACCTGTCAGTCAAATCTTACTCCAGATTTCAGCACCTGTCAGTCAAATCTTACTCCAGATTTCAGCACCTGTCAGTCAAATCTTACTACAGATTTGAGCAATGTTTTTATTTGGAATAGGAGAAATTTTAAAAATTGTAGGCTAAAAAAAAAAAAAAAAAACATCTTTCCATCAAGTCCTGGTGGCTATGAACTGTGTTGTGATGGAAATTACAATTGAAAGGGTTTGAATTTATTCAATTCTCCTTACAATAAAAACCACTGAAAAACCACCGGCACTTGTTATAAAAAAAAACTGCTCTTCAAAAATTGATCATCTAACTTGCATTATATTTTCTTGAGTGTTACAATGTGAAGTTGTCTAAACAAGCTTTTTTTAATACTAAAAAAAGTGCTTAAGTTAATTTTTGTCTATAATTTTTTTTTTCATTGGTGCAATTTTCCCCACACTTAAATGACAGAGTTATTGATGAACATTTCTTGTGAGCAGATGAGATCTATACCATTACTGTGTACAAGAAAAATACATTTGATGGTTTCTACAAGTTGAGCATGAGCAGAGAAAGTAGCACAGGATTTAAGCATCCCAACAATGTGTACTAATTTTAAAAAAAACACTAAAAAACATATTTCTTTCATATAAATCCTTTATGAAATGTAATATCTAGCACATTTTTTTCACATCCCTGTACTAAATTAATTTCACCAACTACTTCAGAAAGACAAAAGAACAAATTACATGCCAACCACAGTTGCGATGTTTAAGAAAATAAAAGAATCTCTAATCCCATTTAGCGCAGTTATTGGATTTTCCTTCATGTTCCCCTTGGAAAAAGAGGAAACATTGATTTTTGGGGTTTGGGGCTGAAAATTTGAAAGAATGTCTTGTCATCGGTAATGAGTCTATGTGCCAAGTTTCAAACCTATAGCTTGAATTAAACTCAGTTCACCAATTAAATAAAATTATAAAAACAAAAAAAGTTTAAAAACAAAATGATTGAAACAATTAAAGGCACTATCTAGAAACAGAAATGAAAATCTGTAACAACACAATCCTGTTATCATATCATTATATATATATATATATGTACACATACATTTATTGCCAAATGGTTTTACTTATTTCCTTCTGGTTGCAAAAAGTTATAGATCAATTGGACAGGCATCACCACCTCAGTCAATGTCTCTAAATGTAATCAACAGCAACTCCTACAAACACAACGCTGTACTTTTACATCTGATCAAGCATCTTAAAAGCAGAGGAAACATCTAGGGCCACATGTTATTTACACAAAAATAAAAAAACATGGATTTCACAAAAGTTCCAGCTGATGGAAGTTTTTCTGAAGAATTTTGGTGTTTTACCAAACAAACATGTCAAGACAGATGTGAACGGAACACATAATTGAATGTTTTCAATAACATGATTTGCAGTCTGACTGGAAGGTTTGAGGTAAAGAGTCCCATTCCCCAATCTAGGAAGTTGTCAAAAGAAACTCTAGACATTATTTTCTTTCAACTGCAGCCAATTAGATGGAGACCTTTTGCACTGATTTTATTCACAGAGTGAAGAAAAACGAAATGGTTAAATAAAAAAACCGTATCAATCAGTTAACAATTAATGCAAACAGCTGTAACGCCACATTCAAACCCTTATTTTTTTTCCTCTCAATGAAATATTTATTCTTAACTCAAGCCAGAGAAATGCCCAACACTCGATACTTTCCACCAACAAATGCACTAACCACTTTCTTGAGAGCATTCTGATCAACTTCCTTTTTTTTCTTTTTAAATTCGGTACATTGTTTTTACAAAATGATATAAATGCACAAGTCATAACTCTACATTCCTTGTTTTTTTTTTAGATAAAATAAACTTAATGTGTCAATAATGAAGACAGAAACAAAATGTCCCCTAACTTATCATACAT
This sequence comes from Lymnaea stagnalis, assembly GCA_964033795.1. Lineage (NCBI taxonomy): Eukaryota > Metazoa > Mollusca > Gastropoda > Lymnaeidae > Lymnaea > Lymnaea stagnalis. Next base: position 369,906 of record CAXITT010000035.1, read on the forward strand.
ATTAGAGGTATACTCAGAATTTGATAAGAAGATTTATTTTGGTCCCCTATTTTCACGCAACGGCTTCCGTGTGCCACATTGGCTCTCCTGTTCCGCACGTGACCAGAAGCTCCCTGAATTCTTTCTCAGCAGATATAGTTTTTATAATGGTTCTTCATTGGCCTAGACTGTGGCTGAAGTTGCTGCCGCTCAAAAATATACCACACCGATGCTTATTACAGAAAGCAGAAATTTTGGTACACAGCTTATTCTGGTGATTTACACTGTTATTGTTATTGACATTTTTTTTTCTAGGTGAAAATTTTAAAATATTTTTACTGAGGGAAGCAACTCCGTTAAATCTAATATTCACTAACCATTCTAGTTCTAGTTTTAGTTTCATACACTGAAATAGCCCAGAAAACACAATGTCTACCAGACAGTAAAATGGAGAACTCGGTTTTCGGCTATGTTCTTGTTCTGAAATTCCTTGCTGTAAATGAAGCCCTAAGCAATGATCCGACTACATGGGATATAATGTTAAGATGACAGAATGGCTAACACGAACATAAATGTTTATCAGTTGTGTCTTTCAATAAATAAGTGAAACAATAAATAACATATTGCTTTAATACAAATTTCCTATACGAGGAAAAGCAAGGAGAATTAGCTTGAAAATATACATTTAGTGTACAATGAATAGCTGAGCTGTAGAAAACAAACATACAAAGTAAAAAATAATTAGCATTTCATAGTCTCATGTGCACAGAATTTTGTAGAATTATAAAAAAAAAAAAAGTATAAGAAAAAAAAAAAATTTTCACATTTTTTTTTCTTATTAAAAAAGTAAAAGAATATTACAAAAAGAATGATTACAACAATGAAAAGCTGAGCTGTAAAAAACAAACAAACAAAGTAAAAAATAATTAGCATTTCAAAGTATCATGTGCACAGAATTTTGTAAAATTATAAAAAAAAAAAAAGTATAAGAAAAAAAAAAAATTTTCACATTTTTTTTTCTTCTTCAAACAGTAACAGAATATTGCAAATAGAATGATTACACACTTATACTCCATGGCTATTTGTATCAGCACAGAAATTTATTGCTTTGATTAAAGAATACAATATATTACCCTAATTTTCTTGAAACATGTTATATAAATAAAAAAAAAGGCTGCTGAAATCATCTCACCTCAGACTGGGAGTCATGAGAGCAAAACAAAACCGCAACATACTGAACTCTTTCTAAGGGCCGTATCACCCTACAGCTTATGCTGTTAACAGGACTGTGGTCTGTCAGCTGTTTGATGACCACCATCTGCCCTGTTAGACTGGCAGGTAGGATGGCTGTTTCCAAACTGGAGGGAGGAAAAAAAAAGAAAGAAGGGAGGTGCTGGCACAGGAGCACCGGCGGCGTAGGTAGGAATGGGAGGAAGCACAAAATACTGTTTCTATTTCAAGTGGACCGTCCATAAATGTGGATTCATTTTATTTTTAACATGTGGCTAAGAGCAATATAACGTTTGGAAACCACTGCCGTTCAGTATTCCGGTTATGGAGACATTTGCTTTCATTTATGTCTAAAATCAAAAGCTCCAGTTAACGATTCCATGAAATCCTCTTGACATCTTCATGACGCTAAACAAAAATCATATCATTTAATGTTACTGTTAGTGTAAACATCTGCTGTTAGTGTGACCTTGCAAGCATCCCCTGGCCATCGAAAAATATTCCTAAGATAAAAAAAAACTACGAATTAACACATCATTAGCGCTGTGTTAACATCTATGCAATAAAATTTGATATGTCCCGGTATAAAAAACTTCTGGCACAGTGATGAAAGAAATTAAAATCATTCTTAACATTTAAAACCATTTTCGATTAAAGTTACAAAAGCTTTGTTGGAAAGTCTACACTGAAGCCTTGTACGTTAAATACGATGTACATAATTATACAGGTACCCTTCCAAGGGCAGATGTGTCAACTTATTTCTAGTGGTATATCTCAACAAAAATGTGATTGAATTAGTAAACAAGAGATACCAGGAAGTACAAGTATGACCAAGGTTATGACAATGATTAGTATTATGGGAAACAACTTTACTGGAACTATCAAAAAAATGTTGATGGGGTTTGAAATAAAAAATAAAAAAAATGTTGATGGGGTTTGAAACATAAAAGCAAAATGGCCAGGAAGAAGACAATGGTAGAACAACAACAGGATGGAGTCTTTTTGATTTAGTCTCAGGGTTAAAAAAGATATAACTTAACAAAAAGTTTTTTTTTTTAAATGTAGTCTAAAATTAAAAAAAAAATCTCTTCAGGCTTTTCTACTAACAAATTCATCTTTTTATTTGAATGTGCCTTAATAATGTAATTTTAAATCAAAATTTGTGTTCAATGATATTTTTTTTTGCAATCACTCCCTCAGACTTTTAATTTTAAAATGTAATAGATAGTAAAAAAAAAATTAATAGTAATAATACATGTGTTTAACAAAAAAATAATTTTACAAAACAAATTTGGAAGAAAAAAAAACCTGTCTTTTTTTTTTTTTTAGGCAAAGTAATTACTTTTTAAATAATGATCAGATAAATAAAACCTTGACAATAATAGCACATCTGGAAATGTGGTCATGACAGCATACTAAAGAAAAGACTAAAACAGAATGAAAAAAAAATAATTTTACAAAAAAAATTTTGAAAAAAAAAAAACCTTTCTTTTTTTTTTTTTTAGGCAAAGTAATTACTTTTTAAATAATGATCAGATAAATAAAAACTTGACAATGATAGCACATCTGGAAATGTTGTCATGACAGCATACTAAAGTAAAGACTAAAACAGAATGACAAACAGGGAAATGACATACTTGTTTGTTTAACAGCACAGGGCCGGTAGGAAAATTTGATGAACTGGCCAAACGGAAAGATTTTACCATAAGAAGAAATATTGAGTATTGGTTCAGGTTCATTACTTCTATGAGACATGGAAGAATTATAAGAGTGGGGAATTAAGGTTTTAACATAACATTTTAAAAAAAAAAAGTATTTAAAAATTGCGGTTTGTTGAAAGAATGGTTGGGGAGAAAGAAGAAGAAAGAAGAAAAAAAAAAAAAAAAAGGGGGGGGGGGGGGGTATGGGCTTAAAAATTATGACTGGGCATTATATAAGGCTTAATAAAATAGATCCAGTAAACATTTTTGAAAAATTATATTGATGACTCCATGCTATTAGTTATAATAATTAAGTGCAGATGTACATAAACCTTTACAAATGAATCGAAACCATGACAGCACTTCAACAAGGAGAGACAGTTTTAGAAAAAACAGACGGTAACCCATTAAAAATGTTCAAGTTAGTTTCAAATTAGCTTACATCAACATTACATTCTAAGAAACACCTGTCAACTCTCTTATCATAACCATCTTGTGAGACTGTAAACAAAGGAATTTTTTTTTTTTTTTAAATTCCAGGAAGCACTGTGAGGAAAACTAACCATTTTGTCTATTAGTTATTTTAGAGGTAGATGAAAGAATGGTCATCTTTCTCAATAAAATTTAAAAAAAACAATAAATAAATAATTTAAAAAAAACAACTTATGTGAGGCAAAGGATAAAATTCACTGGCAGCCAATGGTGAGCCCCTTATGATGTATCGAGAAGGTAACTCATCAAAGTTTAGCAGATACACACTTGACGCCATGAAATAATCTAGAGCTTTTTCTTCTTATTTTCATTATTTTCATGCAAAAAAAAAAAAAAAGGTCTTCTTCTAAAAATAACTTACCATGGTGAAAGCATTGAATAGGATTTGATTTAACCGCAAATTCAATTATAATGCCATAAGATTGAGAGGGAGGGCTGGGGGGGGGTGGGGGGTGGGTGGTGTGTGTTTATAGAAAAAAAACTGTTTATCTCTAATACTTGACAATGGAAATCTCTACTAAGCAGTCTGTATTGACCACACATAAATAGGGCAAAATAATGTTAGGCTTAACTCTTGAGATGAAATTCAACATGCAACCTCTGATTCCATGGAAGGTCATAGTTACGGTAACCATGACAACATTCCATTACAGAGATACCAAACAGCAGGTTGATAATGAAATTTGCCGGAGTCTAGATATGACCCTTACTTCAATTACAGTGGTTCTCACTTGGTAATTAATTTATCAAGAGGTTTTTAGAGTTCCATGAAGACATGAAGTAAAAAAAATTGTACATTTTAAAAAAATAAAAAAATTCTTCACTTTTGAATTGATGGACATATTTTTTTCCTTTTTTTTGTTTTGGCATCGGTTGCTTCTGGGTCACAAATATTCCATCACATTTTGATATTTCAACAAGTTATTAAAAAATAAGTGAAATTAAATGAAATGAAATGTACAAAGTCTGTCAATCAACATGCTGACATCGATGGATACAATAAAAGCTTTACAAGCAACCTAAACAAGCATACCAAATGTTTAATAAAGATTTGGTTTTATTTTATCAATAAAAGATGACAGTGCTAACATTTTTTTTAAAGTGTGTGTGTGTGTGTGTGTATGGTGAGAAAGTCCTAAATGGAAAGGTACACATTTTAAATACATTTCAAATTTTAACCAAAAAATTCCATAGTGGTGCACCATGGGCAACTGATATTTGCAGGAGTAGATCATCCACACTGAGCAGCCAGCAATGAGTACCACGAGTGATGTGCCCTTGCTTGTTATCCACAATGAGCAACCAGCAAAAACTACCACCAGTGGTTTCCCCTTGTCTTTGCTTGGAGCTTGTACACAAACATCACAGAAATCATATCTGGGGAGAAAAAAAATGGATACAGGTAACCGATTGAAACAAATAAGTAGTGAAATTAACATGTGAAGTGAAGAAAGAACGAAGTTGTACATAGAAACCAAGATGGGATAGGACTAAGCTGTACATAGACACCAAGATGGGATAGGACTAAGCTGTAGACACCAAGATGGGATAGAACCAAGCTGTACAGACACCAAGATGGGATAGAACCAAGCTGTACAGACACCAAGATGGGATAAGACAAAGCTGTAGACACCAAAATGGGATAGATCCAATATGGGATAGGACTAAGCTGTACATACACACCAAGATGGGATAGGACCTAGTTGTTCAAAGGCAGGTCTCATAGTTGGAATATATTTACGAACATTGTGAGTGTTACAGCCATTTTATACATTCGACCCGATACTCAGTAGTTTGAGACTGACATAGTGACGAGTCTGGCCAGGGCACTTGGTTCAGCTGACCAACTATTAGCAGCAAGTAGCCTGGACCAACAGGTAGTAGCCTGGACCAACAGCAAGCAGCCTGGACCAACAGCAAGTAGCCTGGACCAACAGCAAGTAGCCTAGACCAACGAGGCGCTGGAGTTTGTGTTATCTGGTCAATCTTGTATTAGTGTAGCTCCCTTTTCTCACCCAGCTCTACGGATGGCGTGTCTCTCTGTGAGTGTGTGTGTGTCTGTGTATGAGAGGGGGGGGAGATATGTGTATGAGGTATACCATTTTTAATTTCACTATTCTCCAGACTCTGCCGTGAGGTTGACACAAATGAAATGTGGTCTGGGAAAACTTAACATGCATGTGACGCAAGAGCCGAAAAGTTGCACACACAAAAAAAAAAGGGAGGGTTGGGGAAGGGGGAAGGGGGGGGGCAAAAAACAAAGTACCGCGACGGCTCTGACAGGACAATTAATAAATAAAAAAAGCTGTAATTAATCAGGATATGTGGAGAGTATTTCAAGTGGCACTTCCATACGCAATAACAACCCAACAACACAACACCCCCCTCCCCGCTCATTCCTTCTCACCAACTCTGCAACGGGTGAATATCCGGCTAATATATATTTTCTTTGTAAAGCTTTAAATTTCTACAAACCACAATTCATTAACTTTTCACATTCTCTAAACCTGCTGCTCCATTAACTTTTCACTTCCTCTAAACCTGCTGCTCCATTAACTTTTCACTTTCTCTAAACCTGCTGCTCCATTAACTTTTCACTTTCTCTAAACCTGCTGCTCCATTAACTTTTCACTTTCTCTAAACCTGCTGCTCCATTAACTTTTCACTTTCTCTAAACCTGCTGCCCCATAGCTTTTCCCATTCTCTTTCATTGGTTTATTTTCTCTGTGACCATTTCAAAATTCATCTGTGTGAAGAGGACTTCTAAAGCCGTCCACTCACACAATTCGACTACTAAGGCCGTCCACTCACACGAGAGGACCAATAAACCCCTCCACTCACATAAGAGGACCACTGTATTCGTCCAGTCACACAAGAGGACCACTAAAGCCGTCCACTCACACAATACGACCACTAAAGCCGTCCACTCACACAATACGACCACTAAAGCCGTCCACTCCCACAAGAGGACAACTGTATCCGTCCACTCACACAATACGACCACTAAAGCTGACTACTCCCACAAGAGGACCACTGTATCTGTCCACTCACACAATAGGACCACTAAAGCCGTCCACTCCCACAAGAGGACCACTTTATCCGTCCACTCACACAATACGACCATTAAAGCCGTCCACTCCCACAAGAGGACCACTAAAGCCGTCCACTCACACAATACGACCACTAAAGCCGTCCACTCCCACAAGAGGACCACTAAAGCCGTCCACTCCCACAAGAGGACCACTAAAGCCGTCCACCCACAAGAGGACCACTGCATCCTTCCATTCACACAATACGACCACTAAGGTTGTCCAGTCTCAAAAGTCTGTACTCGTCTCACCAGAATAAAATCAAACTAACAGACACATCCCATCAAATCTCCTGGCGTATTGATTGATTCGCAGAGAACTTAATAAAGGACACAGAATAAAATCAAAACCTTCTCTAAACAACCCCCCCCCCACCCTTGCCCCTCCCCTTCCACCCTCCGGTGGTAATTCCAAATTTACATTACAGCGCCGTTGGCGGGCAGATAACACTGGAAAAGTCCGATTTTCGTTTTAAAGGGGAAGTCAGAAATAATAGTCTGAAATAATATCTCTTTGTACAATGTACTTGAGTGTTAACTCAAACAGTTCAATATTGTAGGGACGTTGACAATTAATATCTTACACCATCGCATAAAACAAAGTACTCTATAAATGTCCCCCCCTCCCCCCCCCAACCCACAAAAACAACAACAACAAAACAACAGCGCATCACCACACTTTAATGGCAATCCTAATGATCATATTAAGTTATTTAAAATATATAAATTGTTTCAATCCAAGCCCTATCTCTCTCCATCCCTCCTCCCTTCCTCCATATTTCTCAGTTCCTCTTTCTCCTCCCTCTTTCTCTCTTTTTTCTGTTTGCGTCCACTTCCTACCTCACATACTCAAAGTGACGGAGTCTGGAATTTGTAGTCAGAACTTTTGGCGTATCAGTAAATTCTGTATTGTTATAACATTATTATTGATTGGTTTAACTGGTTTGGGGGGGGGGGGGCGGTAGGGTGGACAGAGGGGAGAGAGGTTGGGGAAAGGGTGGTGATGGGAGGGGGGGGGGGGGAGGGTGGACGGAGGGGAGAGAGGTTGGGGAAAGGGTGGTGATGGGGGGGGGTAGGGTGAGAAGGGGTAGGGTATATTAGAAGTACAACATGGCTTTGTCAGATGATAAACAGCACATACAAGCATAGCCATCCCTGACAGAGCTATTTAGCACATAAACTGAGCACATATACAGTAATACAGCACAGAAACTGAAATCAAATCGAATTGAACCTATTGAATATTTCCAGCCACGTAGTGGAGACTTACCCCCAAGGAGACCCTAACTAAGTTCGTTAGCAAGTCTAAAGGCAAACCGTTTAAATGCTTCCGTCACGCGAGCAGCTTAACAACCTACGTTGAGTGAACAGTGTCAGCCCAGTTGATGTCCACCCTCTCACTCCCCCTCCCCCTTCCCGTTGACTTTTTTTTAGTCCAGCCCCTCTGCAACAAAACGACACCTGGGTTCACCACTACACGTTACAGTATAGCGTCCATTATCCGAACGCCGATGATCCTAATGTCGGTTATCCGAACCCGCCTTTTTGTGTTCTGTCATTAGTACCGTACGAAATGGGCTTGGATGGGCAAGGGCGAGGATATTTTGGCTTATAACAAGGACCGGAAAACTATTCCGACCTCTGTCACACAATCCTGAAATACAGTTACGCATTTTACCAGCAAGGGATCAGACTGGGATATGGCTATCTGAAAACTTGTTAATATAGTTATATCGCAGAATACACACGTGCAAAGTCAGTGTGACCTCGAATTGTATTCTAATCGGCAGTGAAACGGGTAGGGAAAGCCATCTTTTGGGATGGGGAACAGTCCCTTAAACCAGGCCTGCACAACATACGCCATCACCCACTTTGCGGCCCGCGAAGTAACGAAATATTCTTTATTCTTATTATTTTATTAATAGTTTTCCCCCCGTCCTATTTTCTGTTGGCCCGCACAAGCCTTGTCCTATTTCCTTTTGGCCCGCACAAGCCCTATCCTATTTCCTTTTGGCCCGCACAAGCCCTGTCCTATTTCCTTTTGGCCCGCACAAGCCCTGTCCTATTTCCTTTTGGCCCGCACAAGCCCTGTCCTATTTCCTTTTGGCCCGCACAAGCCCTGTCCTATTTCCTTTTGGCCCGCACAAGCCCTGTCCTATTTCCTTTTGGCCCGCACAAGCCCTGTCCTATTTCCTTTTGGCCCGCACAAGCCCTGTCCTATTTCCTTTTGGCCCGCACAAGCCCTGTCCTATTTCCTTTTGGCCCGCACAAGCCCTGTCCTATTTCCTTTTGGCCCGCACAAGCCCTGTCCTATTTCCTTTTGGCCCGCACAAGCCCTGTCCTATTTCCTTTTGGCCCGCACAAGCCCTGTCCTATTTCCTTTTGGCCCGCACAAGCCCTGTCCTATTTCCTTTTGGCCCGCACAAGCCCTGTCCTATTTCCTTTTGGCCCATACAAGTTTTTTTATAAAGTATTACGGCCCGCCTTACATTTTGAGTTGTGCAGGCCTGCCTTAAACGGTCGTGGATGCACCGTTGATGATTATTGCAGCCTACATACAAATATTAGTAGCGCTCGTCCTTCGCACGCGGAGATGATCAACAAGGCCATTTTCGCCTTAAGTAGTAGCCTTGACGTGAGCTGTAGTTTGTTTTGAAGTGATGAAGAGTCAGCCTCACTCGCTCCTCCTTGCCTTTTTCATCCAATGGCAAGACTTAGTCAAAACGGCTGTTAACAGACCAGGATGCAGTAGATGACCAGCATTGTGATGCAGTAGATGACCAGCATTGTGATGCAGTAGATGACCAGCATTGTGATGCAGTAGATGGCCAGCATTGTGATGCAGTAGATGACCAGCATTGTGATGCAGTAGATGACCAGCACATTGATGCAGTAGATGACCAGCATTGTGATGCAGTAGATGACCAGCATTGTGATGCAGTAGATGACCAGCATTGTGATGCAGTAGATGACCAGCATTGTGACGCAGTAGATGACCAGCATTGTGATGCTGTAGATGACCAGCATTGTGATGCAGTAGATGACCAGCATTGTGATGCAGTAGATGACCAGCATTGTGATGAAGTAGATGGCCAGCATTGTGATGCAGTAGATGGCCAGCATTGTGATGCAGTAGATGACCAGCATTGTGACGCATTAGATGACCAGCATTGTGATACAGTAGATGGCCAGCATTGTGATGCAGTAGATGACCAGCATTGTGATGCAGTAGATGACCAGCATTGTGACGCAGTAGATGACCAGCATTGTGATGCTGTAGATGACCAGCATTGTGATGCAGTAGATGACCAGCATTGTGATGCAGTAGATGACCAGCATTATGACGCAGTAGATGATCAGCATTGCGTGTCTTGTGTGATTCGCTCTTTATGCGATCTACGTCCCGGGAGGTGTCGCACTTGTCATCGTGTCAATATCACACCGCCTACGGGACCCCATCTCCTGGTTTGCCTTCTCTTAGATGAGCTGCCAACCAGGGTTGAGTCTCGTCTACGCGGGCTGCTGGTGATGGAAATTGCTTTTAATGGGGATTTAACTAGAGTCCACCAGGACCCATTACATAATGTACCGTACAATAAAGAATCATACGTTGATACTAAGGTAAGAAGTGGTAAGAATAGATCGTATTCTATGCACTAACTTCTTTAACGCAACCTTTTCGTTGGGGTGCTCGGTTATCCGAAACAACCCCGTCCCTATTAGTTCGGATAGATGAACAATGTAGTTCGAAAACAATTCCAAGCCTATGTGTGTGTATATATATATATATATATATAGAGGATTTGAAACCACTTGATGAAAAGTTCTATTAATAAATGCCTTTGGACGGAATCTCTCAACACTCCGACACAGACGCATGGCAGTCGTTCTGACGCGGATAAACCATAAGAAGGCCCACACTTTATCACATCTCGTCATGTGATTGAGCCAAGCCGTGGTCATCGACAACGTGTTACTTGAATGCGACTAAGCATACACGATACTAAAGTAGATACAACATATACACGATACTGATATACGATAAATGCACAATACTGGGGTACATAATATATGTATATATATACAGGCGCGTCGCAGGTCCCACTGTCACCCGACCCCAGGTCCCACTCTCAGTCATGTTTCGGAATTCAGAAGAGCGTTAAGAAACAAAAGAAATATTTTATTATTATTACCCCACCCTCAAACCATCAAGTAAACACGATCCCACCCCCCCCCACCCCCCAATAAAATAAATACGTAATCTTAAAAAAAAAAAAAACTGTTCCTGAATCCGCCCCTGACCCCAGCAGAGATCATGAAACATCTGCCTCCATTCCCAACCCACACAACGACTTTAAGAGATAACGACTTCACCCATTTCAACCCCAAATCCCGTGGGCAAGAATCGATGAGCCGATACAAGTGGGCCTTAAAGACAGGACTCTGTGTCACAATCACTCAACATCACCACTNGGGCCTTAAAGACAGGACTCGGTGTCACAATCACTCAACATCACCCCTTGTGCGGGGGGGGGGGGGAATGAAGCAATCATGGGCCTTGTTTAGCACGACTATTATGGTGCGTTAAACGCTCTCGGTGATCTACTGTTCTGAGCATTATAACCGACCTTCAGACTTCACTCACGAACGTGTGGAAAGTTCAGCATAATCCTTTTAAAAAAAAGTAATGCCTAAAGGGCCCACTATCTATGTGGCAGCGGAGCATACCAAGAGCGAATTCAGCTGTTTAAAAAAAACAAAAAACAACTCAATTCATGCGTGGCTGCTCAGATTACAAATTCAAGCAACAGAACTAGGGTTAATGATACATTTCTCAAATCATTACTGTTTTCCTTGTAACTCGGCTGTTAAAATTAAATCAATGCCCAATGCCAAACTAACTGGGCTGCTGTCTAGCGACAGCGGTGGTTGAGGGGTGTAACTCGTGGTTCGCGTCCAGGGGATGACGAGTCTATCACCCCCCCCCCCCGTGTACAGCTGATTTGCTGGGGGGGGGGGGGCGACGAGTCTATTCTACCCGGACGTTTACGGGAACGAGCCCCGAATTTGAGCACGATACCTCGTAGTTGAGGGGGCCGACAATCGAACAGCGTGCAGTGGATGACCTGTGTTCAGTGTTCCCTTTATGCGTTCTATAATGCGTTGTAGGAGTTGTCAGAGATTGTCATCGAACAATTCCAGGTTGGATTTCAGAGTTTGCCTTCCCTTAGATCGGCTCCCACCCACCCGGGGTGCTGATGGTGTTTTTGACAACCAGTGCTTCCCGGGCAGGGGTTGGCAGGGGGAGTTTGGTTTCACGGGCCTCACATTGGCAGGAAAGCTGTCACGTGGCTGTTCAAATGCATCGACCAATCAAGAGACTCGGACTTGTGTACAATATTTTTATTTGCTACTCCGGGAGGCACACTCTGGTTAAGTTTGAAACATCCCTGTTTTCTACATTCTGGAGGGGGCCGATGATGGGGCTTTAAAGGGACCGAAGACAGGGAAAAGTTGAATGTAATTGCGAATAACCAACTATATATATATATATATATATATATATATATATATATATATATATATATATATATATATATATATATATATACACACGCACATCAAGTTCAAAGCAGTCTGGTACAAACAAAACACTGTTTAAGTTTATTCAAAGTCCACGATTGTCCAGGGAAGCGAATCTCAGGCACCAAGCTCTCCGGTGTTGACAGCCGGCAAACACCTGGGGGACAGGACAATCGAGATGAACCCACCAAGACGTCGGTGTTTGGGGACAAGACAACCGACGGATCCCGGATCTCTCGGCCACACAGCATATTTGGATTAAGCTGCGATGGCGAGTCTCAAGTTGTTTAATGTTATTTATTTATTTATTGCTTCTTTTTGTTTGAAATCTCTCATAAATGAATGACTTGACATAGATTAGTTATCTTTAAAAAAAAACAAAAAACAACATAACTCAAATTTTAACTCATTGTATTCATAACTGTCAACAAAAAACTCGTTTCAGAAAACCAATTGTCAGAGTGCACGACTGCATGTTCTAAATTGAAGACCTTAGTGCTAAAAGTACTTAAGTCTCAATATACACATTGTGAGATAATCAAGTTCAGATATTCTTTTCGTCTATTAAATGGGATCATTTTCATATTTTGTATTGTTTAAATAAGGGGCTTGGGCAAGTTTTTAATGTGTTCAAATTTCTGCAGTACACTTGGCTAAACCGGATAAGAAAAGGTCACAGTTTAGATTGATTTTGACGCTTTTAGGGGGGGGGGGGGTGGGGGAGTCTGTCGCGCTGCTGTGCTACGTATTAGGCGGACGCTGAAACTCAGTTCCGGAAAAATAAGGGCACATTATCCCGAGATCAACAAACCAACTGGTGACAGCGCTGCCGAAAACAAAGGTACAAACGTGAAAAGACGCTGTTAAAAGACTAAAAACCGGTTTCTACCATTTCTGCTTCAACCAAGTCAAAATGCACGCAGGTCTCCTGGCAAGTTTGTTTCTCCCCATCAAACACGCACGTCACTCGTCACATACGTGCTGACGGCATTCGCTAATACATATGCTGATAGCATTCAGTAATACATATGCTGATAGCATTTGGTAATATATAGGCTGATAGCATTCGGTAATAAATATTCTGATAGCATTCGGTAATATATAGGCTGATAGCATTCGGTAATAAATATTCTGAGAGCATTCGGTAATACATATGCTGACAGCATTCGGTAATATATAGGCTGATAGCATTCGGTAATAAATATTCTGATATCATTTGGTAATATAAAGGCTGACAGCATTCGGTAATAAATATTATGATAGCATTCGGTAATAAATATGCTGATAGCATTCGGTAATATATGGGTTGATAGCATTCGGTAATAAATATTCTGATAGCATTCGGTCATTCATATGATGATAGCATTCGGTAATATATAGGCTGATATCATTCGGTAATAAATATTCTGATAGCATTCGGTAATAAATATGCTGATAGCATTTGGTAATATATAGGTTGATAGCATTCGGTAATAAATATTATGATAGCATTCTGTAATAAATATGCTGATAGCATTCGGTAATACATAGGTTGATAACATTCGGTAATATATAGGTTGATAGCATTCGGTAATAAATATTCTGATAGCATTCGGTAATACATATGATGATAGCATTTGGTAATACATATGATAATAGCATTCGGTAATATATAGGCTGATATCATTCGGTAATAAATATGCTGATAGCATTTGGTAATACATATTCAGACAGCATTCGGTAATACATATCCTGATAGCATTCGGTAATAAATATGCTGATAGCAGTAAGAATAGATGTGCTGAAAGAGTTGAGGAACACGCACAAAACCAAAACAAAACCACTCCCAAATGTGCCAACGCCATTTCAGTGGCGTTTGATCTTTTACGACAAAAATTCAATCTGGGAGACAAAATCAATGGAGATTCTTCTCTAGGAGAGTGCCGCCACGGGTAGAGTGCCACGCGAAGAGTGTCCAACGAGTTGGTAGACGCAGATACGACGTTAATGAAGCTGTGACGCCTGCAGCAAAAAGACGGAACACTTTGTCGAACCCCCCCCCCCAAAGCCAAACACACACACACACACCAGTTTGTGGTGTATTGATGTTTCATCTGGGGACCAATGATGTCGGCACGTTCAACGGTCAGCTAGTGTGGTGTGATCATACCGTATGAGCGTAGGCATCGGCATCCCAGTTCATTTGTTCTAGTTTCAGCGACTCATGTTTGACCATGCAACCATGGAAAGAAAACTGAATGCCATTACTGGGACTCCTGTGCTGGGATTGCAAATACACGGCTCCGGTTTAATAGCTTACACAAAAAAAAAAAAAAAAAAAAAAAAAACTCTGATTGCGGTCAACAATTAGAACTTAAAATTGGCAACAAGCTAAACAACCCCTAACAACAAAGTTGTCCGTTTAAATCCTTTATTATAACATGTCATTTCGAGCAATGGGGGATAGGGATGACAATGTGTTCTGTTCAAACATGCATTCAAGTAACGCACTTTCTAAAAATCCCACTTAGTGCCCCCCCCCCCCTTCTTCCTCCCCAGGCTCGCAACCGCACATTTTTATCACGCCCCAGGACTATGTTAATATTCTAATGTACCACCCACTTTTACAACACAGATTTATTTCGCCAACTATTTCAGAAAAAAAAAACCAAAAAAAAAACAAAAAAAACAAACGAAAATATTACGCACCAAACGCACTTGCGGACATTACTTAAAAAGAATCTCATTTAGCGCGGCAATCGGGAGTTTTATTTCTCGAAAAGAGCGTCATCATATTTCCTCCATCTTCCCATTTAAAAACAGGAAAACCTGAATCTGGGGAAA
>CAXITT010000035.1:388075-400317 GCA_964033795.1 Lymnaea stagnalis
TTTTTTTTCTGATATGAAGTCTGGATATATTGGATTTTTTTTTTTTTTTTTCGTATCACCCTACTTTGCAGATAGGAAGTCAGCATATCTCTGCCTTTTTTGGTATAGCACTCTACTTTGCTGATATGCTTTTTAATTGAGATGAAACAATGAACAAACAGGTACAGGAAAAGAACACACATATTTATGTTCACATCTGAGATAAAAAAAAACGATAAAAAAAACAAAGTTAGTGCATTGTAGTAAACTCTGTCTGATGCACGGGGAAGTATGACTGATTGATCTGGAATTATGTGTGTGTGGGTAACAAATTATATTTTACTAAGTTGAACCCATGTTTCTTTTTGTCAAAATAAAAAATACAATTAAATTTTTTTAAAAGGCATAGGATGAGTGGTGCGATTGGAGCAAAGGGTTGGTTAACAGTTGTACACATACACAAACACAAATACAGATACACGCGCACGCTTACACGAGGACTATCCCACCCACACCCACACATAAACAGAAAAAAACACACACACACACACACTAACATACACACTAATCTGTTGAACCGAGGGAAGCTTCCAAAGAAAATGGAGCGGGTCATGCAGAAAGTTCAGTTGCGGTGTGTTAGCCCCCCCCCCCCCCCCTTGGGCTGCTGAAGAAATGTATGTAAAACATTTGCCACATTTTTTTTTATTAAGTGGGAAGAATGTCCATCTGTAGAACTGGTTGCCTTTCCTTGAATATATTCCTGTAACCTCACGAGGTCAAAAACATTCGCATTTCTGTCTCCATAAAACCAGACCTCCCCAGATTCACCAGAGTACATACATTGGCTCACATACAGATTAGGAAAAGGGAGTGGTCCTTAGAATCACTGGCTATTGGGGCTCCGCGAGGTATATTTACCAATACTGTATATTAACATATACTCAAAGCTTTTCTTACAGCTTTTTTTTTTTGGGGGGGGGAGGGGGGCGATAAAAAAACCGGTCTGAGAGCCACCATACCCTGAATTGATATCCCATCCCGTCATCCACCCGCCTTTTCACTCAAAGAGGGGATAAGGCGCTGCAAAAATGTTAAGAACCTCTGAGTTAAAAATGTTGGTCATGGCAACAAAAAAAGAAGAACAAAATCTATTTGGCGGGGGCATGTGAAATAGTTTAAACTCTCAGCAATGAAACCAAGAGCTCAACGAATTCTATACTAAAACGGACAGCATTAGAGCCGGTGCACCTCCATTGATGGATAGGATTACATTCCTCGGCTCGGCCTTTCTCTGTACATCTTAGCGTTCCTGAACAGCGGCGGTCAACACAATCGATGCTGCAATGTATGTTGTTTTTTGTGTTGTTGTTTTTTCTAGACACTGATGGCACACACCTCGGCTTTGGAAACGCTGGAGCTCTTGGTTTAAGGGTTTAACGTAAACGCTGCGTGCAGAGAGACCCGCTCACCACTAGTATCCCCTTAAGGGAGAGCGATCCCAGCGGACAGTGAGGCTCGAGGACGCAACTGTTCATTTATTTAGAAGAATTAATTCGTTATCAATAAACATAAAGGCATTAATTCATATGACCGCACTCTTCAAGTCACTCTTTTAAAAAAAAACAGTACTTGCATCGGTTCTAATAAAAAACAAAAACTGTGGCTACCAGGGCTGCCACTCAATTTTTTTTTTAATTCCCAAGATTTGGTCAAAATATTTCCCAAGATCATGATAATATATAAAAGTTGTGTTTTAAAAAGGGAAATCATCTTGGAATTTTTTTTTAAAAGTACATTTTTGTCCTGGATGGGGTAGTGAATTCCCAAGATCTTGGGAATTTCCCAAGGTGTGGCAGCTCTCATGGCTACTGTGCTGACGGTCGATCCCTGGTTACTAATCTCATGCACGCTCCCAAGAAGAGGGTGACTCATGGAGCTCCTGGACATTCATCGGGCATGTCGTTATGGGTGCGGGGGGGGGGTGCCATTTTATGGGGTGGGGTGTCATTGTTATTAAAGATGTCATGTCACCGAGCGAGATGTCATGTCATTAAGAGTGTGTGTGGGGGGGGTGTCAGAGTTGGATGACATGCCCAGGGCCGTGCCAAGGAAAAGCGGCGCCCCGAGCAAAGCCTGAAAATGCCGCCCCTCAATATATAGGAGTAAAAAAAAATGCCTATCAGTGCGGACCGGTCAAAAGACGATTTTGGCGCCCTTTGTCTTTGCGAAGTACGTGGTATTTTATCGTTTAATTTACTATTACGGTCCTGTCTAAAGACGAATTTGGCGCCCCCCCCCTCCCCACGACAAGCAAAAGCATCCCCAGCACCCCGGGTGGATGGGACTCGCTAATCTTGGACGGCAACTCATCTAAGAGAAGGCAAACTCGGAATTCAAACCCAGAGTTTATCCACCGCCTGAGCTTATCCACCGCCTGAGCTTATCCACCGCCTGAGCTTATCCACCGCCAGAGCTTATCCACAGCCAGAGCGTATCCACCGCCAGAGCTTATCCACAGCCAGAGCTTATCCGCAGCCAGAGCAGACCCATTCCCAACCAATGACTATTTACATGAATCATTTCTGGCACACATTACATCACGATAGAAATCTGACGCTCACTGTGTACATTGGATAAATGCAGCAGTCCGAAAATTAAATTGTCGTCACACGTGATCGATAAAGTCAGCAGTCATCCGGTGATTAATGGACTGTCAACCCATCTGTATGCAGCCCAAGTGCAGCAATGAAAATGGCGACTGAAAGCCTATAGGTCATTTACTATTAGTAAAACGGGTGATCGGGTAGGGCGATTTATGAGTAAAGGGAAATGCTACTGGTTTCAAAGGGAGTATTGGTCAAGAATTGTCCTTCTCTCTAGATTGGGTTCGACTCCTGGTAATTTAGAGCCTCTGCAACAGAACTAACCGCTGAAGAAAAAGGAAGCGTTTTCCAAGGGCAAGATATTTTCTATTACCGAATTTGAAAGTAGCACGTAGATCGTGGAAACCTTTAGTTCCAGCGTATCGTTATTGATTTGATCATGACATGTGCGAGATGTTGACAGATCGCTTCAAAAGACGCGTGGAGAGGAGACACCGTCGTATCAATGTGTCGACTTCGTAAAATAGCATTTAAAAACTAAACAACCCTTCCAAACAAAGTTTACCTCGGTATTAATCCCTTAGTTCGATGTAATTCTGTATTGTTTCAATTAAAAATGGTAAGCAGTAATGCGTGACCTTAATAGAAGTTTAATTTCAAAAAAAAAAAAAAAAAAAACAATGTTAAGAAAAAAGAAACACCTGTGAAAATCAAGTATTAAATTAAAAAAAAAAAAAAAAAAACAATGTTAAGAAAAAAGAAACACCTGTGAAAATCAAGTGTGTGGAGTGTTCATTTATTACACAACTATGACTAGGGTTGTTCTGACTATTCTAATATTACCACTTTGATAGTTCTAACGTGTTTACGCTCATACGCTCCAAATTGTGTGTTGGGGGGTGGGGGGGGGGGTTGCGTGCGCGAAAAAAAAAAAGTGGGGGGGGGGGGAAGGTTTCCTTTCCTTCCTTCGACTACGCCCCAGGAACTCCCCCCCCCCCCCCGGTCACTTTTCATCTTTGCACAACCCGGGGGCCGAGTTAATGCGGCAACGGGTCGTAATCAGAGCACTTCCGACCGACACAACCGTTGCGGAGGTGGGGTGGGGCGCCGTGTGTGAGGGTGAACCCCGAGCTGGTCATTTATCAGGCCCCGCTCTTCCAGTCCACAGAAACACAACATTGATAAATGAAATAAAACGGTCTAGAATGAAACGATTGTGCTTCTGACAGAAATCAATAGTGGGAACAAAGCAGATTCGGAAAAGACCCATGTTTGAAATGTTTCCTTGGCATGCTCAACACAGTTGAAGTTTGTGATTTGTATATGATTGGTACAAACTGTGTTAGCGCTTTGTGTAGTAGGACAGTCTTTGTTAGTGATTTGTATTATAGTAGTAGCACATTAACAGACTTCGTTTCTATTTGTACAATAGGACAGCCTTTGTAAGTCATAGTTAGTGGTACAGTATTTGTTAGTTGTATGGTAGTAGTTTTTGTTAGATGTATAGTAGTCTCTGCAATAAATATTTAATATTTTAAACAAATGCAGTCCTGTAAATGTTTTAAGAATTTTATTCTTAGATTACAGCCTACATGCTTTGTACCGTCATTGTTTGACGTTGTACCGTCATTGTTTGACGTTGTGCCGTCATTGAATGGCGTTGTGCCCTCATTGTTTGAAGTTGTGCAGTCATTGTTTGACGTTGTACCATCATTGTTTGAAGTTCTACCGTCATTGTTTGAAGTTGTACCGTCATTGTTTGACTTTGTGCCGTCATTGTTTGAAGTTGTACCGTCAATGTTTGACGTTGTACCGTCATTGTTTGACGTTGTACCATCATTGTTTGAAGTTCTACCGTCATTGTTTGAAGTTGTACCGTCAATGTTTGACGTTGTACCGTCATTGTTTGAAGTTGTACCGTCATTGTTTGACGTTGTACCGTCATTGTTTGACGTTGTGCCGTCATTGGCTGACGTCGTGCCGTCATTGTTTGACGTCGTGCCGTCATTGTTTGACGTTGTACCGTCGTTGTTTGACGTTCTTCCTTCATTATTCATTGTCTGAAGTTGTACCTTCCGTGTTTGAAGTTGTACCGTCATTGTTTGACGTTGCACAGTCAGTGTTTGGCGTCGTACGTCACCGTTACACGCTGTGCCGTCGCCGTTTCTGTGTCGTCACCCGTCATGGTTTGAAATTGGAGAGAGAGCGAGTACATGTTTCATAGTTTGACCAACCGTAGTTGAAACAATCTGGTGTACACCAACAATTGCTCAACAATCGGTGTTCCACACTCGACGCAGCCGACAGCTGACTTCAAAGTGAACTTTGTAGCCACAAAATAACCAACTTGACACACCATCCGCTGTGCGGTCATGGAGTCTCCGTAGTTTAAAGGACGACCACACTCACACGACCACGAAAAACCCGACCAGCCGTGACCAGGGTTGAGGTTTCGTTGCGAATGAGAACGACGCATTTTCAACGTTCGAACACCTTCAGCGTCGAGCCGGGCCTGTCGAGGCGTTCTGTTCAAACGCTCCAATCCTTGGCGCAGCATTTGATGACGTAAGAATATCAATTTGTTTACTTTTGCTACCGACCGACCCGCCCCTATCCGCATCCCCATTTTTTTGTTCCCTTTGTTCTCCTTACTACCGCAGTATTAGATTCAAGGTTAGATTTGGTCACAGTTCGAATTGAGATAGTATAGGGCCTACTCTTGGCGGCTCTGTAGAAGAGGAGGGGGACAAAAATAGTTTAACAAAACACTTCTAAATTATTCAAGTGGTTTCTGCCTTAAACTGGACGGAAGTATCGGCAGAATTCTATGACGTTTTACCTCTAATTCATGGCCAGATTCTTCCGGCACAACTACTTGCATACGCGCGCGTAAATCAAATTTACAGGAGGAAGAAAATACCGAGGTTGTATAGGCGAGCATCGCAGCGTGAGCCGTTAATCATTGCAAAGCAGATGGCCATATTTCGATTGGCGTGATAAACTTCGTGGGCATTTCCTACATGTTCAAACTCTGGTCATAAAACGTGCAGCCCTTTGAAGTCGGAGGAGATATTACTCCGCATTTGGCACTTGACGTCATCGCAGGGGTTGATTTTAATCATTTTTTTAATCATTTTATTTTTTTATTTTTTAGGGTTTGGGGAGGGGGGGTGTTAAGTGGTTGACTAATTTCGTAATTACTTTCTCCACACTTGTTCCCCCTTTTTAGAAAATAAAGCCGGGTACAGAACACGAGATTCCATTTGCTACTTTGATAGACCACGTCAACAACTGAAAAGGTCTGTTCAAAGATACCCCAGTCTCTGATTATGTTGTATATATCAATAGCCACCTATCCGATGTGTTGCCCCCTGGAGCTTAAGGAACGTGTACGACTCCACGTCCTCTCTTGCATCACTCTCCTCACAGGGACGTCATTTACATAGAGCAGGACGAATTTTGCCCCCCCCCCCTTTTTTTCTTTATTTCTTTATTTTTTTTTTTGAATATGCAGATTTTATTGAAATTGCTATGCACTGTGGCGCCACCAGTAATCAACAATTCAACAAACAGGACAAGATTTGGTTTGGCCTCCACCCACTTTTTTTTTTTTTTTTNTTATTCACGTAATATCGGTATTTCCTTTGTGTGTGTGTTACACTAAACCGTGAGTAATTTGACTGATTTCTTCACAAATGCTACAGGCTCATAGATACTGGGCGAGGAATGTCATCAAAATCACCATTCCCCCTCAACATAATGGCACCCCCCCCCCGCCCCAACACACAAAAACTAAGGCGCAGTGTGAGTCATCTCTAATGACACTTCATTGTTATCTCCCCCCCGGCCCTGTCGTCCCCCCCCCCCCAGCTTTGAATCAGAGACACACATCTATGCCCCCACCCCCATTGCCATCTGATACACCATCAACACGCAACTATTAATACGCCTCACTCGGTTTATACTCCCAATACCAATGATACTAAACTTTAACAACACGAAAGCCAGATAATAACACGACAACACTTGGTTTAGAGTCTGTCCATGCACACGCTCTAGTCTATGTTCAGATCGCAAACATCAGGAAGTGTTAATCTAATCTGTATGTAGCCGAATTTCAACAGCCAACATGCTTCGTGAAGGGACTCCCCCACCCCCCCCACACACACACACACAAATTAACGCTAATTCAATTAGCGTGCGTGTATGTTTGATAGTTGTTGTTTTTTTAAAAGTTCTACACCATTTTATTTTGTTGTAGTCTGTTGGACTACTTCAATCATTCTTGGGAACCCATAATAGTAGTATGATAGTATGATAGTACATTCGTGTAGATATATACAGGCTTATGCCCATGACAGTATGTATACTCGAGCTTTAAACAGAGGACCCTCTAAGATTTAATACACGACTCGTCCAATTGAATGTATGCTCACAGCTGACAACAGGAAGTACACCAGGATGCGCCCCTCTCCTAAGCCAGAGTTGTAGAGTACAATATCATTCTCAAGTACACTACAGATCATCACGCATGGTATTCCAGGGAACTAAAACCCTGGCGTTTTCTCTCTTCCCGGAAGGAAACAAACCGTTGAATGGAAAAAACAAAATCGTTTAAAAAAAAACAATGGCTTATCATTGTGCACGTGTGAGCAATAGAGCACGACGACTTACATTGTACAAAGGCGGAGTTCGGGGGGGGGGGGGGTTGGTAGGCGCTGGGGGTAAGAGAAATAAAAGGCACACACTTTAAACAGCTTACTCTCACAAGTCAATGTATTACTATCATTGTAAGTGGTTTAAATTTAATAGTATTTTTTTCCCTTTCTTTAAAAATCAATACCAAATAATTGTCCACTTTCAAAAAGTCCCTTAAAACCCAATCTGTTTAGGTCCGCCTATGACCTGTGATGCACCCTCCTTGCCCTGCCTCATTTTCTGTCTCGGGTCGATCCTGTAGTATAGGCCAAAACGTGCCAAAGTGTCCTCGTTTTATAGCCATTTTAATTGTTTCCATAGTATAGTAGTTACTATCCTAGTGTCTCATTTTTATTTTACTTAGTTTCCATGTTTTTTTAAATAATTGTAAAGCGCTTAGAGCTTCAAGGTAAGCGCTATATAAAAAAAAATGCCTAAATCAATCAATCAATAAATTTAAGTTCTATTCTCAAAGCTCGTGTCTAAACGGTAGCCGAAATAATTTTTTTCAGTTCACACGTTCAAATGTTCGTCAATTTTTTTTTATATAAAGGCACAGTACTATAAACTAAAACAAAATAATGCGTTCAAAAGAAATTTGACGCAAAATTTTAACGTGTGAACTGAGAAAAAAAAAAGAAGATTCGACCACATTTCCGTTCGACCGAATTTCCGTCGATCAATTATCCGTCGAAGAAATTTCTTTCAAAGTTCCGGACACGTGTCTAACCATCAAGTTACATTTATTTCTATAAGAAAAAACTCTTCAGATCCAAAGACGGTGTTGTGAGTCGTGTACGTTCCTATTCAAAGGCGGTACGAGTTGGCTGTTTAAACAAATACAAAAACAAAAAGCATTGTTGCCACACACTTTTGATCAACATAATGTTACCGCTTGGCTGGCTAAATGACTGGGCATGGTAGAGCACAGGCAGGTCTGCTGTCAGCGAACCATCTTTGCCATATTGACAAGCCCACAAGCCCATGGATGTCTCACAATTAAATGTTGGAAGAGTACACTCCGTGTGTGGACTATAGTACAAGGCCAGTAACCCATTGTCCTGAAGTGTGCAACCTAACAAGTCCTGAAGTGTGAAACCTAACATGTCCTGAAGTGTGCAACCTAACATGTCCTGAAACTGTTGGCTACATAACAAAAGCTCAAAATTAATGAACGGACGGCGCGAACCAAGTGATGATGGTTGGCGAGTGAGAAGATGAAGGCAATGACGGCAAGTGAGAAGATGAAGGCAATGACTGCAAGTGAGAAGATGAAGGCAATGACTGCAAGTGAGAAGATGAAGGCGATGGTTGGCGAGTGAGAAGATGAAGGCAATGACTGCAAGTGAGAAGATGAAGGCGATGGTTGGCGAGTGAGAAGATGAAGGCAATGACGGCAAGTGAGAAGATGAAGGCGATGGTTGGCGAGTGAGAAGATGAAGGCAATGACTGCAAGTGAGAAGATGAAGGCGATGGTTGGCGAGTGAGAAGATGAAGGCAATGACTGCAAGTGAGAAGATGAAGGCGATGGTTGGCGAGTGAGAAGATGAAGGCAATGACTGCAAGTGAGAAGATGAAGGCGATGGTTGGCGAGTGAGAAGATGAAGGCAATGACTGCAAGTGAGAAGATGAAGGCGATGGTTGGCGAGTGAGAAGATGAAGGCAATGACTGCAAGTGAGAAGATGAAGGCGATGGTTGGCGAGTGAGAAGATGAAGGCAATGACTGCAAGTGAGAAGATGAAGGCGATGGTTGGCGAGTGAGAAGATGAAGGCAATGACTGCAAGTGAGAAGATGAAGGCGATGGTTGGCGAGTGAGAAGATGAAGGCAATGACTGCAAGTGAGAAGATGAAGGCGATGGTTGGCGAGTGAGAAGATGAAGGCAATGACTGCAAGTGAGAAGATGAAGGCGATGGTTGGCGAGTGAGAAGATGAAGGCAATGACTGCAAGTGAGAAGATGAAGGCGATGGTTGGCGAGTGAGAAGATGAAGGCAATGACTGCAAGTGAGAAGATGAAGGCGATGGTTGGCGAGTGAGAAGATGAAGGCAATGACTGCAAGTGAGAAGATGAAGGCGATGGTTGGCGAGTGAGAAGATGAAGGCAATGACTGCAAGTGAGAAGATGAAGGCGATGGTTGGCGAGTGAGAAGATGAAGGCAATGACTGCAAGTGAGAAGATGAAGGCGATGGTTGGCGAGTGAGAAGATGAAGGCAATGACTGCAAGTGAGAAGATGAAGGCGATGGTTGGCGAGTGAGAAGATGAAGGCAATGACTGCAAGTGAGAAGATGAAGGCGATGGTTGGCGAGTGAGAAGATGAAGGCAATGACTGCAAGTGAGAAGATGAGGGCAATGACTGCAAGTGAGAAGATGAAGGCAATGACTGCTAGTGAGAAGATGAAGGCGATGGTTGGCGAGTGAGAAGAATAAGGCAATGACTGCTAGTGAGAAGATGAAGGCGATGGTTGGCGAGTGAGAAGATGAAGGCAATGACTGCAAGTGAGAAGATGAAGGCAATGACTGCAAGTGAGAAGATGAAGGCAATGACTGCTAGTGAGAAGATGAAGGCGATGGTTGGCGAATGAGAAGATGAAGGCAATGACTGCAAGTGAGAAGATGAAGGCAATGACTGCAAGTGAGAAGATGAAAAAGGGGGAGGGGGGGGGGAACGTTAAGTGAGCAGATGAGGTCAAAGTTGGAAAGTGAACAGGTCATGTCAAGGTCGTTAAGTGAGTAGATGAGGTCAAGGTCGGCAACTGAGAAAAGGACGACGTGGGAGCAGATGAGTTCAAGGTCGGAAAGTGAGCAAATAAGGTCATGGGCGAAAATTGAGAAGATGACGCCAAGCTCGGAAAGGGAGTAGATGACGCCAAGCTCGGCAAGTGAGCAGATGATTTCTCAAATATTCATGGACGAGTCCTATACACAAGCGCTGTTGTCATGGTTACACACGCACACACATAAAATCCCATCAAGGCGGCATAAACCACGCCTGATTTGGGGACCAAATGTAATCCCCTCCCCATTGTCAGCGGTGTCATCCACGGGAGGACGCATCACGCCATTCCGTGGCGTTTGTTCATATGCGATGTGAATGTTATCAACCAGGCAGAACTCTGGGTAACAAGGGAACTGACGGAGGCTGCTGATAAGTTAGCGTATATATGTTTACAATGTCCACACGTAAAAAAAAAAAAAAAAACCTACTACTTTCAATCGCTTCAGAATGATTCAAAGGATGTACGTTCATGAACAATGGCGAAAGCTTCCCACATTTTTTTTTTTTATTAACCAAACAAAAAAATGTTAAGAAAAAAAAAAAAAAAAAACCTACTACCTTCAATCGCGTCAGAATGATTCAAAGGATGTACGGTCATGAACAAAGGGGAAAGCTTCCCACATTTTTTTTTTTTAGTAACCGAACGAAAAAATGTTTGAGACACCTGTTTGACACGACCCAATTGCCCCGCACGATACATCCATTCCAATTTCTATTTCCAGCAACACAGCTTTCCTGTTTTCCCACATTTCACTGCACGGGTTTTAATTTATCAATCCAATTTTTTAACCAACCCATCTTTCATCCCACTGAAGCTTAACAGACCCGTCGTATCCATTCATTGAAGTAAAAAAAAAGAAGAAAAAAGAGGTGACAAAGTCAGTCGGCGACATGATAGCATGGTCATGTGTCTTATTCACTTTTTATGACATCCAATGGTGACAATTATTTTCTTTTTTAAAATTGATTTGTTAAAATATTTATTTTTCTTTTAAATTGTTTTTTTTTTAATAGTCGTGGTGGGGTGGGGGGGAAGAGGGGGGGGGGGGCGACTGGACATAAAAATTGACGACCTCAAGCTATATGTGGAGATTTGGGGAGGGGGTGGTGGAGTAGTCAAAGCCAGGATAGTTTAACGATGAAAGGGGCTCTCGGCCCCAAAACCCATCACGTATAACAGATTTTTAAAAAAAACTGGTGACTGTCTTGTTATTTGCCAAATTTTCTGGACCCACCACTTAGACATGACCAACATCAACAACAGTCCACGTCAACAATTAAAATAAAAGGTGGTAAAAAAATAATAATATAAAAAACAAACAATTTAACCCATTGTATCTCGTTAAGGGTTTCCTTTCTTGGTCCGGTCGTCCAGCGGTAAGACGGTGGCCCCAGTCGTGACCAGGATCAACCTGGTGGTGGGTGGCTGGGAGGGATTGACAAACACGACAGGTAAACAAACACGGCCGCTTCCGTCATGCACTTGAAGCGGCGTAGGTTCAACATGCGCAGTTACGCGGTCGCATTGTGCATAAGCGCGCCTGCCAGGGTGGGCGACGTGAATGCACTTCACCAAAGGCAGTGTTTTCCCCATGTTGGGGTCGTCCGTTTTATATCGTGATAAATACAGGTTCCATGGAGCTTTTTCACGACGGGCATAACAAAACATTAACTCAAGGAGACCATTAGTAGCTCCACTGGCGTAGTAAAGGAGGGGGGGGGTGAGCGGAGAGGGCGGTCCGCCCCGGGGGCACTTTTTAATCTTTATTTAGAGGGGCGCCATTTTGAGCCAGCTGTGTAGAGTTTTCAGAGAGGGGTTAGGCTAAAATCTTGGCCCGCTCCGGCGGCACGAAGCCTAGATACGCCACTGGGCAGATCCAAAAGTACCGAGAAGAAAAATGTGTTTTAGAATTTAATCCCCAATAATAGAGGATGTTTTCTTTTCTTCTTTCTATTTTTATGTTTTCTTTTTTAAGGCAAGAACGTACAGGTCGTCACACCACCCCCCCAACACCCCCATCCACCGACGAAGCCCAACGCTGATCTGACCCCCGGACTCCTCAAGTAGAGTTTGGCGTCATTGATCAATCCAGTTACGACTCAAATGTCTACTTCCCAATACAAACACACGCTCCACTGCCCAGATTATTAAATTTTCATCAAAGATCTCTCGCCCCCCCCCC
>CAXITT010000035.1:407502-444124 GCA_964033795.1 Lymnaea stagnalis
GCTAAAAGCAACAACTCCCTCCCCCCCCCCAACCCACTCCTTTTTTTTCGCCCTCAAAACAAGGTCACGTTACGAGAATCTGGGTCTTTAGGAAGGGAGTTCATATAGTTTGTGAGTATATGTAGTGTAGTTGGGAGTAAATGTAGTTTCGAGTAGATGTAGTATTGTGAGTAAATGTAGTGTAGGAATAAAGAAGTTTGGTAGTATTTTTTTCTCTTAAAGTTAGGACCAAAAGATATTTTTTTAAATATTTTTCTCCGTATGTACGAATTTACCAGCGTGCTCCCCAGCAGTTACCGAATCTAAATGAGAGTAAATTTAGTTTGAGAGTATATGTAGTAGGGGAGTAAATGTAGTTTAGGAGTACCCCGGTAAATGTAGTTGGGGAGTAAATGTAGTCGAGAGGTCAATGTAGTGTAGAAAGGAAAAAGAACAAGCCTGGTGGAGTAATGAAGACAGTTTTCACCAAAGGGGGAGATATGTTTGCTTCATACTAGCTTATGGTCAGTTAGTGTTCACTTTGGGGTCGAGGCAAAAATCTGACTTGCCAACATGACACTAAAGATGTCCATACAAAAATTATTTTTTTTTGGGGTTGTACGTGAAAATAGTGAAAATAGACTGACCCAGTGTGACACACTATGCATTATTAAAATTTTCTTTGCGATTTCTGAGGACTCAACAGACTCACTCCAAGACAAACCATCTCCGGGGCCGTGATGGGCCTGATAATTGAAAGAGATGAAGACCAACAGCCCGGACCAAGAGAATCCGTCATACATAAGACAGGGTCTAGGATTGACATGGAGGCAGCAATCCAGCCCCAGTAGCCTATTGTTACTCATAACATGGCGTCTAGGACGACCAGGCAGAGGGACACTTGAGCCGTCCAGGATTGTAACCAGACGCTCGGTTTAGAGAGGAGAGAAAGCTGCGCGTGTTAATTACGCCTCGTCTGGGATATATTTTAACACTAGCGACCACGTCAAGAATAGAGCGCCTTCTACGATATGTAAACACAGATGACCGGGCGGCAAGTGGGGGGGGGGGGGGGGGGGGGGGGGGAGTGGGGTGGCACAAGGGGAAATGTTTTGTCTTAACACAAAGCCACCAACAGTTGTGATTAAATAGTCAGGCAGTTCAAATAGCCAAAAAGTGGGAACCTGAACTGATCGGAAATATAAATTTATAGTCTAAATGGACTTTTTGAGGTGGAATTTGCCAAGGTAATACCAATGGCGAGGAAGGAAAAAAAAAAAGTGTGTGGGAAGGAAAAAAAAAAGGGTGGGGGGGGGGGGGGGGTTTCCAAGATAAAGACGCTTCTCCCCCAAATCCTCGTCAGCAACTATGCCAGTAGCACTGCAGACTGTGTTAGAATACATACATAGACATTTCTAATTCTAAACACAGTGCAAAGTTACAGTTAGATTTTCCAAATTTTACAGGCGACACTAAAAACCTAAGCACTTTGTGGTACGAACGAACTTTCAAACATTTGCTTAGAGATATGTGTATGTGACAGAAATTGTAATTATCATCTACACAATTTGTAAAATATATTTACAGGACATGAGGAAACCCTAGATTCTAGAAGGACAAAAAAATAATCGAAATTTAGAATTCAAAACAAAAACGAACACGCATTTGTAGAGTTACAGCGACGTGTTGTGAACACAGTTTTTCACGTTTAGCGAATGTCTACAAATGGTCGAACTCTAAAACATGATGGGTGTGATGAACAGAGCTTGTAGAGAGTAGCCGGTAGATGGGTTGTGAGAGCAGCCGGTGGATGGATTGTGAGAGCAGCCGATGGATTGGGTTGTATTAGAGCAGCCGGTGGATGGGTTGTGTTAGAGCAGTCGGTGGATGGATTGTGTTAGAGCAGCCGGTGGATGGGTTGTGTTAGAGCAGCCGGTGGATGGATTGTGTTAGAGCAGCCGGTGGATGGGTTGTGAGAGCAGCCGAGTGGATGGATGGTGTTAGAGGAGGCGGTGGATGGGTTGTGTTAGAGCAGGCGGTGGATGGATTGTGTTAGAGCAGCCGGTGGATGGGTTGTGAGAGCAGCCGGTGGATGGATTGTGTTAGAGCAGCCGGTGGATGGGTTGAGAGCAGTCGGTAGATGGATTGTGTTAGAGCAGCCGGTGGATGGGTTGTGAGAGCAGCCGGTCCATGAGGCAGTAAGAACAAGGATGAAAGAATTTATGTCATTTATTATTGACGTCAATGATAAACTATTTCACACATTATCATCAATGATGTATGGTATATAAAGATTTAATGTATAACTATGATGTTAACTATTTCTCTTGTCAAGGTCTCCCCCCCCCTTTTTAACCTCCCCCTCCCCGCCCCCTATTCGCTTTAGATACTGGAGTGACAGTTATAACTTAGAAAGCCATGGCTTTAACTTCCTTGAACAACAACCACTTCAAACGTTGTATTCCTGCTACACTTGCCACCATCTTTCATCAACTACACTGGAAGTATATAATGTACAACAAGCTTTGGTTTTAAGGAAGTAAAATGCAACCATTTAATAAAGTAATTGCCAGCACACTTGACTACAGCCAGTGATAACAAGGACTTAATAAGGCACTCTATGCTTCAATAAAATACAGTATTTCTGATCACCATATTCAGATTTCAAAGGGACAAGAGGAATAAAAATCACCCTCAGTACAAGACATGCATGAGTAGGTGAAGTAAAAGAAAAAATGTAGACCCAAGCACTGACTACTGGAGCATAACCAAAGTCAGACATGGTTTTAAAAAAAAATATACTTGTATTTTTAGTAACAACCCAGGTCTTGCTTGAGTGGGTGGGGAACAAGTTGAACAGATTCTAGTGCCCGCAGATCTCAGATGACTATGTCTTATACCAGTATCAGCTTTAAGAAACTGTAGCAGATTTTTCAGAGCTGAATATATTTTAAATCTATGACATAAGACAGTCGAAGACACAATTAACGCCATTCATAAATTGATTGATTGAAGCATTGCTCATGCTCAGAATACATCAGCTGTAACTTCCATAAATGTTTTTAAAATATAAAAAACAACACAAACATAGACTATCTTTTAAATATGAACATAACATACTATCATAACATTTGTATGTTTACTGTTGTGTCAAATTTGATATAAATGAAGTAAAATTTAAGGGAGCAAAAAGATTTTTGTTGACATGGTGTTTTAAGGAGAATGGAGTCATTCAATAAGTATGGTGTGGTACAGTGTCGATGGTTCTTTAGTTCTACAAAAGATGGAGTTCCCAAATCTAGATCCTGAGAGTTAAACGTACTCTACACATGAATCATAATGGGTAGCGAGCGTGGATATAAGCATACTATTGCGGTCTCTGTTCAACATAAAACACGTAAAAATTGGAACCAACCTAACCAAAATAAACGTACAACACTGGGTAGGTGGCATTGTAGAAATCAAATGATTTAATTAAAAACAACACACAAAAGCTGTTTAAGGAGGAAGCAAGTGTTCATCCTACTAGGCAAACATACATTAGCAGAACAGTGAGAGAGTAAAGACCTCATACTTTAAAGCCAATCTCTTAAAAGACACACCATTCATTCTTTCATACCTGGCTATGTGTACATTCACAAGTGTTACCATGACATAGCTGCTTTGTAAGGTGACAAACAGGTGAAGTGGCGGGGGGGGGGGGGGGGGGGTTTAGACTAAATTTAGCATTTCAAAGCATTAACAGATATACATGTATTATAAAAAAAGAAAAAGAGCGACAGAAAAGAAAAAAAAGTTAAAATTATGACAGTTAAGGGGGGGGGGGGGGGGGGGGTGGTGTCTTAGACTAAATTTAGCATTTCAAAGCATTCACAGATATACATGTATTCTAACAAAAGGAATAGCGCTACAGAAAAGAAAAAAAAGTTAAAATTATGACAGTTACAAATGTAGTAGAAATAAACACAAGTAAAAAAACACATTTCATTACATTTTAACTACAACAACATTGTAGTACTACCATTACTAATGGCAGCACAAATCAGATGAGTCTGTGCTGTACACACCGCAATACTGAAAAATTAATTTAACCCAAAACAAAAATAAGAGCTAATAAGAAGTTTGAAATCAATTTTTGGAAGAGTTAGAAGGGACTAATTTTGTTGGCTCACCCAAGATACATGAAGAAATTGAAAAAAAAGGGGACCAGGGAAACAGAAATAGAAAAAAAAATCTCTTTAAAATTAACAGCCTTACCTTTACTTTAAATGAGTGGAAAACACTGTAAAATATCCTAATAAGTTCAAAGAATGATGCAGCATCCTTTATTGTCCCTAAGGGGGGTTGAGTTCATCTCTCGCACAATTTCAATGAACACTTCATTTACATTGTTTGTGCTTTTGGCTGAGGTTTCTAAAAATGGGCAGCCCCAGTGCTGGGCAAGACTGGCACCTTCAGATGATGAGACCTCTCGCTGGCTATCTAAATCTGACTTATTGCCAACAAGTATCATGGGTATCCGTTCCACTCCTTTAACACGTTGAATTTGGTCTCGCATTGTTTTAATATCCTGGAAGGTTTGTATACTAGTAATACTATATACTATAACAAATCCCTGGCCATTTTTAATGTAGAGGTCTCTCATGGAGGCAAATTGCTCTGTTCCAGCTGTGTCAAGTATCTCTAGCACAGATGGTGCTGAATCTACTTCAATTTCTTTTCTGTAAAAATCCTCAATTGTTGGGTCGTATTTCTCCATGAACGTTCCAGAAACAAATTTCACAGTTAGGGCACTCTTGCCAACACCTCCACTTCCTAAAACGACAACTTTGTACTCCTTCATTTTTATTTTGCTAATAGCTTTGATATTTAGCTAGCGATAAGATTGATGCTGCCGACACAAAAAGACTATTGATGTCTGGTCTACTAATTGAAAAGCAATGTAGAATCTTAGTAAAAGATGAAGTTTGGCTTGTTACATACTTGTAGGCTAAGACAGTTAAAATGCTAAAAGGGAAAAGATTGTTAAATTAAATCATTATGTTGATCATTCATAATCTAGTGTAGCCTAATAATTAATTAAATTAATAATAATGAATTGTAAAAAGTTGGTGTAGGGCTTAGGCTTAGGCCTACGCCTAATGCTAATATAATAGTACTATGACTAGTAATACCGTACTACTAATTTTAAATAGTAAATAGTTTAAATTTAAAGTAATTAAAGTTAGAGTTTACACTAACTTAACTTAGACGACTGACTTAGTTAACTTACTAATTTAGTAAACCTACAATTACAAGAAATAAAACATTTCATTTTGCGAAAACACACTACTCCGTAAAATATTTAATGTCATTAATTGGAAATATAGAGGAATACTAGGTGACAAAAATAATTACCTTTCAAGTGCCTGCAGGCACAAATGGATAGTGACACATAAAATACACTTTGTTTTCATAGGCTCGTGAAGTGTAAGTGTTAAAATAGACCTAACGCCATTTTGAGTGGGCTGAAATAAGCGGTGATAAGAAAGGCAAAGTATCCAATAAAGTTTAACATTTATCTACCACAATGAGAAAGAGTCTTCTTAACTCTTAATATGTGACAAAGAAAAATAGTAAATATAGCGATAAAAATGTATTAATCAACCTAATAAATACCCAACAACACGGAATGAGCGAACATTTCTATAATTAAAATTCTACAAAAGGAAGTTAATGTCGCTTGTATTCAAACGTAAAAACCTGAAAAAAATACTGCCAGAAGGTTTTAACGTTATTTTAAATTGTGTATATATAGGTCTAACATTGCTTTTCAAAGTTTTATAAAGCAAAATTACATGTATTTAAGATAATTTTTAACATAAGCATCCTTAAAAATATCATGGCTGAAATATAGACTCCAGGCCGTTTCTTTTCAGATTATCCAATGAAAGAGAATACACTCGTTAAAAAATATAACATAATTTTTGCGATATTGATTGTCCCCCATTCCATGTTCACAGTTAGTAATATTATATGTAATTTATTAATATTATATTCAATTAGAACCATCCCGCGGAAAACCTCGGAAGCACAGAGGGCTCCTCCCGCCCACACCACTTCCCTTTTTTCGGTCGGGGGGGGGGGCATCGGCGCCATCGTTTGTACTCCCCAACTCACTTTTCATACACACACATACATACACACATATGTGTGTGTGTGCCCTATATATTTATTGAAGAAATGTTTTAACATGTCAGAAATTATTTCTCACCTTTTGAATGCACGTTACAGTTCCAGTGTAATATCTAGAGAGGTTACCTGATGTAGTGATACTAACTGATATCCTGTTCTGGTGACAACCTGCTGTAGTAGCACCCTGTTCTGGGAACACTGTTACGTTTTCAATCTACTCAGAATTGCAGTTATGAAAGCAACCTGTTCTTGTAGCACCCTGTTCTGGTGAAGCGATGTTATGGAGGCACCCTGATCTTGATAATGTTCTGGTGGCACCATGCTCTGATGACACCGTGTTCTGGGAGCAGCCTTGCCTGGTGACACCTTGTTCTAAATGAACTAAATGCATCCTTCTCTGGTGGTATGAAGGTTTTGTATTTAACCAAGCTCTATTATGAAACAGAATCGAGAGAACTGCCAAATTTGCCATTTGGAGTCACCTCTTGTAAGGGTGTCACCCGGTACGGCCCGCACCCTATAGTGACGCCTTTGCACTGAGATACATATTCGGATAGTATTCCAATTTTATGCAAATTATATTGTGGAATCCATCAAAATTTTAAGGAAATAATCATTTATTTTACATACATTCAAAGATGTAGGAATAAGATTGGCCATATATATATATATATATATATATATATATATATATATATATATATATATATTCTTCTCCTCTCTGTCGCTCTACACCATATATAATATATTGTAGAATCCATCAAAATTTTAAAAAAATAATCATTTATTTTACATACATACAAAGATGTAGAAAAAAGATTGGCCATATATATATATATATATATATATATATATATATATATATATATAATCTCCTCCTCCCTGTGGCGCTACAGCCCATATAGGGCGTCGGCCTGCCCTACTACTCACCTCCACTCAGATCTAACTATTTTCCCTGCTTGGATTTTCAGTTGTAGAAGTAGAAGATCTTTTTCTACATCATCCATCCATTTAAACCTAGGTCTGCCTTTGAGTCTTTTCCCTCTGGGGTTTTGGTGATGCACCCTCTTCACTCCTCTGTCATTCTCTCTAAGTGTCCTGCCCAGCGTAGCCTGCCCCTTTTTATTTCTGCTAACGCAAAATAAAATTCAATGTTGTGGGTGTTAAAACCGTGTTTAAAGTAATGGTCTGTCAGGAATTGATCGTAAACAATTTGTTGTTGGTTTAAGCTAGAACTAGAAGAATCCAAGTTAGTTTCCCTTGCATATTTTTCATCTCCTAGTAAAAGTATGTACCGTATTCGTAATCCATATTATCACTAGCTTGTCGCAAAATATGGTCTTCGCCTTGAGCCTGAAAGATATTTGCTTTTTTTTTAGGTACATCGTCGCTGTCTCCAGTTTTCATTGCCATCGTCTGGTGGTATGACATACGCAATGTAATAATACTAATACCCGACAGGGGCGTCAGTTCAGTTTATTTCATTTGCATGTTAAGATTTATTACTGGAGGCGCCACAGAACAATTAAAATAAAACCATGTTTGGGGTGGAAAGGGGGGGGGGGGCTGCCTTACCCAAATGGAGTCTCTGCTAACCAGTTATAAATTCCCCCTCTTCTTTTACACATCAAGAATGTCAGGTTATGGTTCAATATCTTTTCATTCTGACTACAAAACAATACAAAACCTTGTTGGAAAAACACGAGATTAGTAGGAAGCACAAATGTAGGTGCAATTTTAATCAGTTTGTTATTAATATAGAACACGCTTATGATCATTAACAGGAGCACAAGAGTTACATTTCAAGTTATTTGGAAGATATTTTCAAGTGAATTATAATAAAAATTCCTTGGAACAACAAACATGCTTCTCTTATGGTTGCTTAAAATTATATCACCTACGAATATTTAAAGAGGGGTTGCGAAATATAATTTTAAAAAATCGCCCTTTTTTTGCGACAGTGAGCAAGTACTGGTTGAAGGGCTTGTACACTATCTGTAGGTTAATTCTGGGTATTGAAACCTTTAATGTGGATGATACATTGTGCCAAAATAAGATCTTATTGGGATGATAGTAAATGCTCAGGTAGAAAAATGTGATAGAAATAAGAAGGGAACAAAAATAAAATAATTGTATTCATTGAAAACAGAACACTTTCTAGCCATTTAAAACATATTTTATTTGATATTTCAACAGAAACATTTAACAAACATTCATTATAATTTAATTTTCATAAGATCCTAAAATGAAAGCTGCAATATACCATGAAAGTGCAAGTTCGCTAATTGAAACTTAAGTACAATCACGGCAAGCCAAACTTGAATCCAAAAATATCCGAATAAATTTACAAAATTAAATGTACATATCATTAAAGTACACAACCTCAAGTCATAAATTCAGTGAGGTATTTCCTGTAATACCAGTAGGAGGGAAATCGGGTCATTGTACATCAAATAATGATCAATTCCCCCCTAACCCAATTAGGGTTTTACAACAGATTTATCCTACTAAGATCTTTCAATAACATAGCTAACAAAGTGAAACCATTACACTATGACAATTATATGGAAACATTTTGTCCACTGTCCACTTGAAAATGCAGTACATAACCAGTAGTCCTTTTACTTATTTTTTTTAACATCCATACCTTACATTTTGAAAATTATATATATATATATATATATTCAATCCACATTAATCCAATATGTGTTATGGTACAGACAAATATCTTGATCAGCATTAAATATTTACAAGATCTGTTGTATTTACATGGTATACATTAATTTATTAAAGGAAAACCCTTTTCTGTTTTTTGTCTTTTTTAAAAATTAAGTTGCACACTGGTATATAATCATTCAGCTACTAATGCACAAGAGATCATTTTAACAATAAAAATGATATGCATGTCCTGTCAATTATTTAATTTTACTTAACTCCACATGAAAAAAAACAAAATTTAGTAAAATAATCTGAACTATGCTTTGTTATGATACTACAATTGAGACTTACATACACAAAAATCACAAATTTTATTTAAGGTTTAACTTATCTTATTATTAAGATATGAAGACTTTTAGAGCTACAAACAGCGATTCAGTTATAATCAGGTTTTACATATTCAAGTAAAAATCATAATTCCTAGCTCAAATTAAAAATTTTGACCAGTCTATGGCTTTGATTACTGGTCATCATCCTCAAGGTCAGTACCATAATGAGGACTTGCTGGACTGTAGTGAGGGGTATTGGGGGAGTAGGCTGGACTGCTTGGTGAGTAGCCAGGTGAGGCTGGAGAGGAGGTAGGGGATGTGGGCGAGTACTTGGGGGAGGAAGGAGAATAAGTTGGAGAGGCTGGTGAGTAGTTGGGAGATGAAGGAGAATAGGAGGGAGATGTTGGGGAGTATTGTGGGGATGATGGAGAATAATCAGGTGATGCTGGACTGTATCTTGGGGAAGTTGGGGAATATTTGGGAGATGATGGAGAGTATGATGGTGAAGCTGGGGAGTACTGGGGAGATGAGGGAGAGTACTGAGGGGAAGATGGGGAATATTTTGGAGAACTTGGGGAATACTGGGGGGATGATGGGGAGTAAGAGGGAGAGGTTGGGGAATAAGAAGGTGAAGATGGACTGTACTTAGGTGAAGAGGGGGAATATGATGGGGAAGAGGGAGAATAATTGGGGGAGGAGGGAGAGTAGGATGGTGAAGAGGGGGAATAAGAAGGTGATGAGGGCGAGTAAGATGGAGAAGTAGGGGAATAAGAAGGAGAGGTGGGAGAGTAGGAAGGTGATGCAGGGGAGTAATTCGGGGAAGATGGCGAATAAGATGGACTGGTGGGGCTGTATCCAGGGCTTGTAGGTGAGTAGGATGGAGAGGTTGGGGAATAAGATGGGGATGTAGGAGAATATGAAGGAGAGGTGGGGGAGTAAGAAGGAGAAGTGGGAGAGTAAGATGGTGATGTAGGGGAATAGGAAGGGCTGGTTGGGGAATATGAAGGGCTAGTTGGACTGTAAGATGGGCTAGTCGGGGAATATGATGGGGATGTTGGCGAGTAGGATGGGCTTGTGGGACTGTAGCTAGGAGAAGTTGGGGAATAGGATGGTGATGTAGGAGAGTATGATGGTGATGTCGGGGAGTAGGATGGTGATGTTGGTGAATAAGATGGGCTTGTAGGGGAATATGATGGTGAAGTTGGGGAGTATTTCGGACTTGTAGGGGAGTAGCCAGGGCTTGAAGGAGAGTAGGATGGCGATGTTGGCGAGTAGCTTGGGCTTTGAGGTGTTGCAATTGCCGGAGAGCTGGGCATGTAAGCTGGTGAAGAGGGTGAATAGCTTGGGGAAGATGCACCATGAGGTGAAGGTATGTAAGGAGAGCTTGGTGACCCAGGAGATCCAGGCTGTGGGGACCAAGCTGGTGAGTACCCTGGGGAAAACCCAACCTCACTTGCAGCTGATGGAGAGAAGCCCGCCCCACCTGGAGTCATTCCACTGCCAACACCTGGGGACCATGCACTAGCATATCCTGGTGTTCCTACTTGACCCCATGGAGTCATACTTGGTGACATTGAGCTTGTTGGAGATCCTGCTGCACCAAAGAACATCCCAGTACCTGCACCACCTGAAAGTATTTTGGAAAAACTCACCACTAAGAATAATTGCATTGCATAATTATTTCATATAAACTATTTGTAAGCTGGAATACATACAATTAAATACCGTAACAGAAAAGTTAACACTGCAAATGTATGGCTTAGGCAGGTTTACTTTTTTTACTTTATTTTAGAGGCCCTAAAAAGTGAAAGAAACCCATGGTTTAAAAAATAATTAAAAATTGGTACGACCCCCTCACAACCCCTTTGGGGGTCGAATGACCCATTAACAGGGGTCGCCTAACACCATCGGAAAACCCATATACTCTACAGTTGTGAATTATCAACGAAAACAATCTTGTGGCTAGGGGTCGCCACAACACGAGGAGCTGTATTAAAGGGTCGCGGCATTAGGAAGGTTGAGAACCACTGCTCTAAAGTATAATTAACTAACTTACCAGCCATGTGTCCAGCTCCCAGATTTGTAGGAATCTCCATACCATACTTGCACTTCTCAGCATCCAAGAGTAGTTCAAAGCATCCAGTACCAATCTTGGCAAGTTGACCTAACATGATATTCTCAGACACCCCTTTCATGGGGTCCACCTCAGCATGGGAGGCGGCTTCCATAAGGATATCAACCTGAATAAAAAATGCAACGATAAGTTAAAGAAATCAGTGAGCAAGTGAGACACTGAAACCAGCAAGCAATAATTGTATTAATTAGATGTCCTGGTGAGATTCTGTAATTAAGAAGGACTTGTGAAATGTTTTTGATAGATTCTCCTGAGATTGTTTAGGGTGGAACAAACACATTTCATGCAATAGGAAATGCCTAGATCAGGAGATCCAGATTTTTATTTTTTTCCTTTTATCAGCTATACAATTTTTTTTTTTAAAAATGACTTTGCGTTGCAGTTGGTCATGACCATTTAAGTACGCTTTTGTTGGAGCACAGAAATGAACATCATTCCTGATAACATTGTGTTGAGTGTTAATTTACTCATCTAAAAGTTGTAAAATGTATCTTTATTGAATAACAATTCCAAGAATGGAAAATGAAAAGTAAAATTTGCAACAATATATAAAAAAATCGTAAAACAATAGTATTAACGGCACCTGTTAGTTCTAAACTATAGCATCTTGTTATAAAAGTTAATGTGTAAGATCCCTCAGCATGTCAATTGCAAAGTCTTTTTTCCCCAGATAATAATTTTGTGCTGAATTTTTTTTACCATATGACGAAAGAAAACACCATTCTGAAAAATTCAGGATGATTCCTTAAAAATAGTTATCCATTTATTCAAAACGCAAAGTCACTTACTTCAAAAGGAATATCTCAGCTAGTTGAACAAAAAACTAACGTTTCATAATCATAGGGAGCATCATTTTCTCATTAAAGTAACAGCACATATAAAGCATGACAATGTGAAATTATTATCAAGGTACTTACAGTTTCTTCAAAAGAACATCTTGCAAGAGCACCAGTTTCCTGCCTATTGATACCATGACGAGTGATAGCCATCAAGTGACCCTTAGAAGTCATAATATCACAAAGTAAAGCCAAGTGACGATAGTTGACATAAGAGCCATCAAAAGAGATGACATGATTCATTTCTCTTTCTATGGCCTTGCGGACAGCTTCAATTCCCAGGGTCTAGAGTTAGGAAAAAAAAAATTGAAATAACTACCTAAACCTTTTTTCATGGGTTTATAAGAATCAAACAGAATTTGAATAAAAACTATGCTGTTAACTTCACAGGGTCTATAAAAAAAGTTTGAATTAAAATTATGTTTGATATTTCACATGTTCAAAAGTCATTACTTGTCTAATATAATTTTTTAAAACTCACATCAAACACTTCAATGATGTCATTAGTATAGGTTCTAACAGGGTCAACATCTCTTTCACTGAGAACTTTAGTCAGGCTGGACCCATCAGTTTCAAGGATCCACTCACTGACAGCTTTAAACTCTCCCTCCTCAGTAATGTGGACTCTCTTTTTGTCATCAGTGTTAGGCAAATGCATATACACCTGTATAATGTAAGACATAAGTTCCATTTTTAATGTGAAGATACCACATCAATTTACAAGTTAAAATTATAGTCATGTGCAACATTAGGAATTTAACTTTTATATAACATGTTTAATTTAAACAGCAACTCACTTTTGCTATGGCTTCAATACCCTGCAAAGACATGTCAGACAAAAGATTGGCTTCAATGCAACGAAGGAAAACATCATCTTCCATCTTATCTACCACTTCCTCATCCTGAAAAAAATGTAATAAACATCAAAAGTACATTGCCTTTGTCATAAAAGAAATTAAAACTATGAACAAGTCTTCATTGCTTTAAAAATCATAATTATGGCTCTAAATTTATTTAGTAAAACAAAAAAAATGACCACAAGCTATGTTTATGCTTCGGAGTAATAAATGATAAACCAGGTTGCTAATTTGTACTACATAGCACTGATCAAGCACAAATTTTCTTTACTTACATCCTGATATTTATTTTCATCAGAGTTCATAATTCGTATCCTAAGCACAAGCTTCTCAGCATTGTCATCATTAAAGATACAGTTCAGATCATCACCAAATCCTGACTGAATTTTCTCAGAGATGGCTTCCATAGTTAGTTTTTTGTCAGTCATACGTTTACGGTCCAGTTCAATACGGAGGAGCCAAGGGGAAATTCTGGAGGCATCAAAATCTGGCATCTCATAATAGATACTGACCTGTAGATGTTAAATAAGTTATGAGCCAATATTTGATATAATTGATTGCAATATTTCAGCTGATTATTTTAGACTATGCATCCTTTTTGCAGTACTAACTTACCCATTCCTGATCTTCAGCAATGACAGTATTCATGGGGTCTGGATCATAATAAATGGCAGTATTTGCTGTGACCCTACGCAGTGTTGTGTGCTCCAGGCGGCACAAGACATCCTTGCATCTCTCTGCATCACGAGCTGCCTGTCCCAAAAGGTAAACTGTGAGAGATGGGGTCTTAGGCTTCTTGGAGATGTTAATAATCTCTTTCAGACGTGGCACACCAAGAGTGACGTTCTTGGCAGACACACCAGCGTAGTGAAAAGTGTTGAGAGTCATCTGAGTTGCAGGTTCTCCCAAGGACTGAGCAGCAAGGGCTCCAACCATCTCACCAGGATGCACCTATAGTGAAGACATTCCGAAATACACAATCAGAATTTTAGTTACATTAATTAAGAAGGAAAAACAACTATTACTAGCAGAACAAGTAGTTCCCATAGGATAAATTTGTGTCTCGCACCATCAAAGGATGATATACATTAGTAATTCTATTCATTATATTAACAAAGTTTAAAGGCTTATACGTGCAAATGTGGTTCAACAATTGTTGCAGTCAAGTAAAGGGAATAATGATGACGCTAATACTTGTGATAACGCCTTTCAAATAAAAATTAATAAAACAGCAATGAGTTTAAAATTGGGAATAATAATAAAATGTTAAGCACAACATGATGACAGTGGCCATGTTATTGAAATAAAGTAAACTCTTTGACTTACCATAGCTTGTTGGAATTTTGTCTCTATTTCACCCAGAACCCATTCAAAAGCCTCAGAAGTGAGGCAGTGTTCCTCAGCCACTCTCTTGGTGCATAAAGTTGCCCGAATCAAAGCTTTCATCAGCAATGTTGCATTCTCATTAGCCTGGTAGGAAATTTTGTCCTCTCCTACCACAATGAGTAGCTTACGACACAAGTCTCGCACGCCTACGAAAAGTTAGGAATAAATACCATCAATTGCTTTAAAACTAACTGGTTATAGTACAAGATGCGTATAATTTTGTAAAATATAGCATTTTCAATTACTAACTGATATAGCCTTGTCATAAAAAATTTTAAAAATAAAATATGAACCTTCAATAACTTTAAGGGGATGCAAGTCTGAAGGCTTGCGCTTGTCTATCCTGAATATTTTCTGAGCATTCCACATAATTCTGTCCATGTTGCAAGGTAGCACAATACGAGCATCACCAGTAGAAAAGACTTGACGAATGTTGGATCTGTCTTCATTGAGCAGCTCCCATTCTCTTTCAATTTCAGCCATGAGGCTTGCATCACCCATCAGATCCCTAATCACTTCTTCATTCAGATGCTTTCGCATAGACCTTTGATAGGAAAGGAAATAATACTAAATACCAAGGAAAGACAGCCAGGAACAAATTATTTATAAAGGGCAGCATGTCCACTTATGAAACCACATCAAAATTAATTAGTCCTCAGAAAAAAATTAGAGTGTCTTTAATAATATCACTTTAAGCTTCAAAATGAGCTTGCATCATTGGACTTCTAGAATAATATAATGAATCCTGAAAAAATGCGTAATTATACCTTTCATTTGTTGCATCGAATCGGAATCTCCGTTCAAATGCTTTGTCTGATGGTTTCAGAGTTGGTATGGATTGGAACTCCACCCAGCAGGCATCAAGCCCATCCTCACCATATCTCAGCTGCACAACCTGTTCAACTTGATTTCTCACAGTTCCATCATATTTCACCATTACACTCTCCATAGATTTGATAAGACGCCGCTGAATATATCCTGATATACAAATTAAATCAAGTAATACTTTATTTAGAGGCAGTAATTACATTGTTTAAACAATACACTTAACATACAAATCAATATTATATAATGAGCATATTTTTAAGTTCAAGTCTGTCTTCAGAAAAAAATTAGAGTAAAAGTAACCATCACATTGGGATCACATATCGATTCTTCATCACAAGACAGTTGAGAAACAATGTTAAAATTTCAAACAAAAACTTACCAGTTTCTGCAGTTTTCACGGCTGTATCAATGAGACCCTCACGACCTCCCATGGCATGGAAAAAGAACTCAGAAGGTGTCAGACCGGCTAGGTAGGAGTTCTCAACGAAACCCCTTGACTCAGGACCATAATCATCTTTAATGAAGTGAGGTAATGTGCGGTATTTGAAACCAAATGGTATTCGTTTACCCTCTACGTTCTGCTGTCCCACACAAGCAATAACCTGTGAAAAATGTTTAATTATAGCATATTAAGAGGAAAATAAATCTTTTGCTTTTAACATTTTTTATTTTTTAATAAAGGTCCTCAGGAAAAAATTAGAGTGTTTGTTAGATATCATTTAAGTGTCAAATTAAGTTTCTCATCACTGGACCTGGCAAAGACCAGAGCAATTTAATAACGTACCTGAGAAATGTTAATCTTTGACCCTTTTGAACCAGAAACGACCATAGCCTTGAAGTTATTGAACTCAGAGAGAGACTGCTGGGCTTTGCTACCAGTTTTGTCACGAGCAGCATTAAGGATTCTGTTAACCTAGTGATGAAAGATGGTTAAATATTTATATAATATATATATTTCTTTTTCATTTAAGTAATAATCAGCAACTTTAAATTTCAGTGTTTATGTGTTTCCTGTCGTAAAAAAAAAAACCCACCTGATTCTCAAAAGTCTGCCTAAGTGTGTTACCAGGGGTGGGTTCAAGTTCATCATTGTGGGCTTTCTCAATTACATCAATCACATCATTCTGAAAAATACCAATTTATTTTGTGAATACCAAATACATGGAAACTGGATGTTTTTAATATCATGCTATTTCTCAAGTGATTGCTTAAAATGGTTAGTCCTCAGAAAAAAATTAGAGTTTCAGATAATTATCATAGCCATCAACATTGTAATTTCATCACAGGACATCAAATAAATTAATTGAAATAATTTTTAAAGATATCTCTTTGTACAAATAAAACATGCTTATCTCTTTGCGAAATCATATCTAGCACTACTTATAGCATGTATAATCTCCAAATTAAAGAAAAATCTTCAAATTTAAACTTTGAAGTAATATCACTACAATAACTTATTCATAACTCACTTTGGCATTCCTAATTGTGTCCTGGATCTCCTGATAGGTCTGTTGGTCAGCAATTGTATCACCAATACCAATGCTGTGACCTTCTAACAAGAGCCAGTTGTTGACCACAGTCTGAATGTTGCCATAAAACTCACCAGCTATCTCATGACCCAATTCTAGGAAGATAATATGCACCAAGGAGCCAGCAGATGTACCCAGGGATTTCTTACAAATGATACCACTGATGAGTTCAGCATCCTCAATCAGCACCTGTAAATTTTCAAATAAATACAAATTGCAGCGAACTGTTAAAAGAAGATCTATAATTACCACTTAGGAGTACAATATGCATAAAAAAATAAAATTGTTAAAATAATATTTTTTTAAAAATTAATACATCCAATTTAAGGAGACGTGGGTGAGTGATGTCATATTTTGAATATTTTTTTTTCATTTATGCGTATTTGGTTTCATTAACCAATTTTTAATTATTTTTACAAAAGTAGGTCAGAAAATATAATAAATTCCAATTTTCCTGACCTTATCAATCATTAAAATGTCAAAATTGTCCCATTGTGTAGTGCTTTTAACAATTTGTTATGATTATTTGGAAACTCCTAATCTCAAAGCATTTGGTATGGCTGGAAAACAGGTTATTTCCAGTTTTAGATAAATATAGCTTTTCTTCATAAAGAAAACTACAAAAGCAACTAAACTGTTCAATCACCTGTCATTTCCAGCAAAATTTGATATTTTCCTGACCTACTTCATGTATCACTTGATCTAGCCTTTACCGTTGAATAAAATAAGCATTTTGATTGGTTGATGTGCCAGAACTGGGTAAAAACCACTTCCGGTGTAAACAGCCCATTGCTAACTTTTGGTAGGCCCAGCAAATTTGATATATCATGCACAATTCGTCAGAAATAAAAACATTTGAGGCAGTGCAAAATAAACTTAGTCTATACCCAAATAAAATGGGTTTGCTTTGATTAATTTACCATGAAAAACTTGTTTAATTCTACTTCTCCTCCTTCAGAGAAGACTAACACAAAAGTCACTTAACCACTGCACTACTTCAATAGCAGGAACAATATAGAA
Source organism: Lymnaea stagnalis (assembly GCA_964033795.1). Lineage (NCBI taxonomy): Eukaryota > Metazoa > Mollusca > Gastropoda > Lymnaeidae > Lymnaea > Lymnaea stagnalis. The sequence continues at coordinate 425,233 of CAXITT010000035.1, forward strand.
AAAAACCAAGCCAATAATAATGGTAAGTTGTTAAGATCAAAACTATTTGTCACTTAGATTCAAATTTAATGTACGATTTCAATCATTCCTAAGGCTAAGCCTATACTCACTTTACTTATACAATGATTGAATGAAAACTTATAATTTTTAATTATACTTGTACTTAGTAAACATTGTTACACTGTTAGTTTAGTGTTGGTAACAGTAGTATAAATAAAACCTAATTACAATATAGTAATTTAGCAATTGTGATATTTGTCCTATATTTATAGCTTTTAAAATGGTAATATTTTATATTTATTTTTCTTAACACCAGAGTTATTTTATTTTAAGTAAAATAGGGGCCCTAACAAAAGTATTGAACCTGATTAACTGTTACTTATACCGTGTCATAACCTGTTTGTGTTGTGAGCATAGGGGTCTTACAAGAAACTATTAATCCTGAAGGAAGTTTCAACATGCGCAAACTTGTTAAAAAAAAATTTCAAATGCACCAACCCTGGTGTCTCCTGGTGATATCCACTTATAAGGACCATTGTCTTCTGCATCAGGATGTGTAGAGTGTGTGCGATTACAGTTGACACGGCCTGGAATGATTAGAGAGAAAAGCTGCTTCCCTGTCCAGAGAGGCTGTGGTTTAAGTATAGCTGGCTGGGGCATGCGACCATCCCATGTCGGTAGGAACATCAAGAGGTTCATCATTTGAGACTAAGGCAAAATGAAAAGCAGTTTCAATAAAATAAAATAAATAGCTAACAATGAAAACACTATTAGTACTAAAACTAAGGGTGTAAATTTTCCTTAAAATATTAACTTATAGAAATACTTACCCTATCAATGAAGACATCTCTTTTGGTCATTTTTCTAACAGCACACAATGTGTCCTGTACAATACCCATGACAGGTCTATTGGCCTGTGGTGTGATGATCATACGAGGGACACAAGCCAAATTATAGATCTCTGCCCTTGTTTCTAAGGACTGGGGTAGATGAAGGTTCATCTCATCACCATCAAAGTCAGCATTGTATGGTGTGGTTACACTAATGATACAAGTATAAAACAGGTTAGCACAGTCATCATAATCATTTACAGGAAAAAATGTAAACAGATAAATGCCATTGGGAAAGCGTACCTGAGATTAAGCCTGAAGGTGGACCATGGCAAAACTTTCACCCTATGACACATCATACTCATCTTGTGTAGGGTGGGCTGTCTGTTGAACACCACCACATCATTGTCAATCATGTGCCTTTCCACCTGAGGGTAGTCATGTTATTACATATTATAATAATGACTTAATTTTGAAAACTAGCCAAAATCATTTTTAATTACAAGGCTTATCAGTGTATTAATTTTTTATGTTACGTCTTCAATTCTAATTACTATGTTGCACACAAAAGATCTTTTTACCTTGTAACCTATCTGCAGATGTATGTCACTAGCTTTAGGGTGGTACCTCAAATCGATGCGCTCTCCATTGTCTCTGACAATATATTTTGCACCTGGGTACTGGTTGGCCCCTCTCCTAACCAAGTTCTGCATCCTAGATTGGCAAAAATGTTGGCTATTCTCATTTTTTAATTAACACTTAATGACAAATATTAAAGCACCATATATGATCAGACTTCTTACATTAATCAGTTTTAACAAGTTATCAAAACAGACTAACATTTATAATAAACAGACTAACATTTATAATAAACATTTAAATACTTGTTTACAATTAAAAAACATTTTTTAGTTTGGCACTCAACTGTGTTTAAGTTAGTTTCGTACACAGTGTGCCAAAGCAATTTCATATTCCATAGCTCATTAAAGGCATAAGCTTTACCACCCAGTTTGTAGCCCACAACGGTGAGTTAAATTTCATGTTTTCTTCTTAATGTTATTCAAACATGGTATTCAATGACAAGGATGCTTCGCACACTAAGCAAGATATTCTAATTGTGTCCAACAACATATTGTTCTAAATATGAAAACTGGCAAAGTAAGTCTTAATAATCTCTAGGTTAAATGAAGCGCCTTTTCTAGTTGAACTAGCCAAAACACCAGTTAAAACAATGATTCTCTGAACCAGGCTAATCAAATTAAAAAATGGGCCCAAAAAGAATTATTTTGAGCTTTGTACGTCAGTCAGTTCAATTATGGATTTTTTAAAGACACTGAAAGAAAATACTCTGAAAACATTTTGCTGAAAGAGAAGCTGTCCATTTAAAAATACAAATTGACTAAAAATGTCAGATTATCCACCCAAATCATTTTTAAGTCTCTGATTTAAATATCTTTTTTTGTATTAAAAAAGACAGTGGAATGCCAGACATCCTAACAACATGACCAGGCATTTACTACTTACCGATCAATGTTAAAGGGAGTGACCAACTCCGGGAATGTCATGTTTTGAGCTATTGTCCTTGGAACTCCAACCTGGTCAACCCTTAGGTTAGGATCTGGTGTGATTACAGTTCTTGCTGAAAAATCTACACGCTTCCCCATGAGGTTACCACGAACTCTGCCTTCTTTACCTTTCAGCCTCTGCTTGACTGACTTGAGTGGACGACCTGATTTTTGTACAGCCTAAAAATGTAATGAAGGTTTTAATTTTCTGTTAAATGTAGTCCCTGCCATTAACATTTATAAAAATAAATAAATGTAAAAAAATTATATTTCCCACAAGTATTAACATTCACCTTTGGCAAACCAGGAATCTCATTGTCTACTAGAGTTGCACAATGATACTGAAGCATTTTTGTATCCTCAAGAATAATATGAGCAGCTGCACCATTCTGTTCATTACGTCTAAGCTGGTTGTTTGCTTTTACAATATCAGACAGCTTGTGAGTGAGATCATCCTAAGGGAACAAAGATATGGATTAAGCCACCAAATGCAACTGATTCCCCCGCACCCCTATAACAGATTTTTGCAATTTAATAAAATGAATTATAAAATTCTTATAAAATGAAAATAAACAATACACAGAATTTTAACACCAAATTACAAGAATCCATTTTCTTGGAACAAACGAGTTTAAACTAAGCTCTTATGTCATTAATTTAAAAGTATATTTGAGAGCTTCTTTTTCAAAAACCAGTACTCGTGCTTCATAATATAATTTCAATGAAAAGTAGAATAACAACCTGATTTCTGGCTGACCCAAACATAACAACAGCAGGTCTAACAGGAAGTGGGGGAACTGGAAATACTGTGACAATCATCCAGTCTGGTCTTGCAAACTTTGGATCCATCCCAAGGACAATGCATTCTTCATCTGTAATTCTTTTGAATATCTCAAGAACTCTCTCAGCAGACACAATGATTTTTCTTTCTTGAGATTCTTCATTTGTGTGCTTCCATTCTGCAATGAGCTCTAGCCCATTTCTTTTTATGTTTGGTTGATACCTACCACAGCCACCATGACCCTGGTTAGAGTAAAGATTATGAATGACTTAAAAATTAATTGGATAAAAATGGATGATCAAATAATATAAAATTGTAGAGATGGCAAACATTAAAAAAAAAAAAAAAACTGTAAAACTCACTCATCAGAAATATTCAGTTACAAATATATCTCTATAAATAAGTATTTATGATGACCATAAATGAAAAATGCGCTGAAATGTTTTCATAGAAGCCATCTATTGATAAAATAAGTTTGCTAAAATAAATTCCCAACACATCTATAATCTTACCTACTAAAATCTTTTCCCAGATCTAAAATTTATAATATGAAATTAAAGTTAGGTATATATGTTATATTCACTGAACCCTTTAAATAAAGACTAAGGTACCTTTGGTGCATCTTCTGGGTTTTCTGTTTCCTCAATTTCATCTTTTTTCTTCTCCATCTCATCTCCCCCCTCACAAATTTTTCTGGCTTTACATAAATTGTAGACATGGGCCAGACGTTTCTGTGGGTAACCTTTAGATTTACTCAAGATATCTTTCATTTTAGGATGAGTCTGAGGAAATAAGTGACATTTTAAAGACAATTGATTAACTGTTCAGTTTTTACAAAATAATTTAAATTGATATTTAGCATATGGTAAAAATATAGATCAAAGAGAGTACTATTATCAATAATAAAAATGAAAGGCATAAACTCTAATAAAACTATTTATGCATAAGTGACCAATATTGAATGTCATCTTTTTCTACTAACCAAACACAAAATTATCACAAAAAAACTAAATTAAGGTCACCTACTAAAATGAGAAACAGGAGTAATCAGCCTTCAAAGAACGGTTAAGAAAGTACAGACTATATTATATAATAAGACTAATCAATCCGATACATGTTTTAAAAATCGGATTTTTAAAACCATAGTGATTGGAATGTAAGAATATGTTCATGCAAATCATCCTAGAATTATGTTAAATAAACTTTCAACACAAACTAAAAGATGCACTTGTGTTCATAATAAAACTGAAGAGAATATTTACCGGGTCCATAAGAAGTTTGGAGCAAAAAAAGCAGACACATCGTAGGATTTTGATGGTCTTGGTTAGAAAAGCAACATGAAATACAGGCTTGGCAAGTTCAATGTGGCCAAAATGACCAGGACATTCTGTCATATTTCCTGCACATGTTTGACATCGAGATGTTCTGTCAATAACACCTTGTCTGGGATCCATAAGCCCACCAAGTTTGGCACGGCCACCTTCCATTGTCTCTGGGTATTTGATGCCACCATTATCGGTCACTGACATACGCCGCTGTAAAAAAATGGATGTAATTACCAATTCACCAAGTCCAATGTGAGAATCACAAAACTTTATTAGTTGTCTTGACTTCCTTTATCATCACTTTTGGTCAAATAATTGAAAACCTACCATATAGGCTAGGCCTTTTTAAGTTAAGATGTGTAGTAGACAAGAGTGGGGCATTCTTTACTTTAAGCATTTACATCACAATATTCATAAAGACAGATGTTATCCTCAGAGAAAAAAATTAGAGTAAAAATAGTCATCACATGAATAAGATTAAATTCATCATCATTGGATAACTTAGCCTTTTGAAAACCAGTACCCCAAAATTATATTGACAATGGCAGAAAACAGCATAAAGTTGTGCTTTTTTTTTTTTTTTTACATCTGCTCATTTTATGAGAAGATATGTTTCAAAATTTAGCAGTGTTTTAAATTTTTTTTTTTTTTTTACATATGCTCATATTATGAGAAGATATGTTTTAAAATTTAGAAGTGTATTAAATTTTTTTTTTTAAATACAACTAAAAAAATGAGAACATGGTATGGGTAATGATTGTATCATGTCTGATGTTGCCCTTGATAGTTTTACATTTTTTTTTAATGCTTCATGGCCAAACATTATACCCCAATGTTTATTTTAGAGATTTGTTTCCGCTGTTATTTAACAAGAAAAGAAACTAAAATAATTTGTAAAATAGCCTTTAGCTTCATTTGGTTTGGCCAATTTATATTGAAATTATTTTTAGGGATGTGGCGCGACCTCACAAATCAAGGGGTATGGGAGAGATAAAAAATGTTGGGACCTGCTGTCAAGCTTAGATCATTCATCTGGGCCACCCAGTACTTCAGCTTGTACTTTACTATTTTACTAACTTTTGTCATGTTATTAATTGAAGCATACCATAAATGTTGATTCATTATCCTAAACCCCCTTCCTTCTTTTTGTTAAGGCTAATAACATACTACTAAGCCAGTGAGCATAGGTTTATGGTATAAAATGATTGAAACATGCTGTATCATACAGTGTATGGCTAGTGAAGTGATACAAAGCACATTCACATAGGTACTGTGATTTCCGTTTCCCAAGGTCAACTTCCGCCTAAAGTATAGCTCCGAATTCAAAAGATTTCGATTTGTATCTTTTTGTTTACTTGAAGTTTTTGTTCTCTCAATTTTCTATTTTTGTTTTGAAATCGGGGGAGGGATTATTTTGTATGAAAAAACTGAAATGATAGAAATGAATAGAACATTTGTACTTTGATTTTCAGCCATTAAAAAAATTTTTTAAAAAAGCGCATCTTATTATCCCCCACCCCATGTTCATCTTCGGTACAGGCAGGAATGCCTTTCTTTTTTCATTTCTCATGAAACTTATAAGTTGAATCTGATCAAAAATAAAAGGAAAATTTAATTTTAATATGCTTCATATTAACGGTATCAATTGTCATAATTAGTTTAAGGCGCAATTAAAGCTTATTGAAGAATGGAAAAGTTATAACATATTGTTCAGTTCCAACTATTAACTATTGGTCTATTTTGATAAAGTCCAGTGTTGGGAGTGACACTGCGCTTAGGGTGAGACAAATCTTGGAAGATCCCATGCCCAGCCATACCTCTAACACAAATTTTACCATCTGAAGAATTGAAATCAGGAGTGGTGTTACTGGTGTGTATGATTTTAGACAAACACAAGATGGTAAGCTTAGAGTAAGGAGACATGCTTGCTGCAAAATCTTGCCTTCAGTTTCTCTTCTAAATCAATTCCTCACATTGAATTGTGACGACACTTATGATTGTTATGTTAGTTACACCCTTTAAATTTATTAAATTAAAAATTCAAATTCTGTGTCTTGAGAATTGAATGGTCCAATACAAAAATAATCCCCTTATTTAAACATAACCACCATGTTACCGGTATATGAAAATAAAAAGACTTCAAACATACTGTTTCTTCGGGGCCCAAGATACCGAACTGGATTCTTTTAACCTCCCTCAAAGGAGCGTTCGAGTCTCCAGTGTAACCAGCTGCCACAGTCATTTTTGCTTGCTCAGCGTTGTCAGTTTTAATTCAACTTGACGCTAGAGCCCTCTAGATGTGTCTGTCTCAATGAGACGATTTAATGACGACACTTTTAATGTTTATGTTGTCACTACTGATGTGATATAATTGGGTCCATCATGAAAGAAAGAAAAATGTCACTGCATTAAAGCAATGGCGCAATTCGTTAGTGGAGCGGCCACTGCGCTGCCAAATCTTACTAACACTTCCGGCGAAGACACAGTCTTTTTATAGGACTCAAAATGGGGACTTCATATACTGCAGCAGGGAAAAGTATTTGCCAGGAAGACGTATTGAAACCACACAAAAAGTAAAGTAAATTCCACGTTTGTGTGTGCTTTAATTACCAAATTTTTTTTTTTTTTAAATTAATAAATTAAATTACACACGCGGCCGGTAGCTCTTTTACCTTGAACATATATTCATTTTACATGTTTTTTCTCTCAAAAGCCTATACATTTCAAATAAATTGCTGTTAAAACAAAAATATAGGAAGAGATAGCACCGCATATTTTCCCATGGCGAACTTATGTCCTATATAAACTAAATTTATCCCGAAACCTAACCTGACCCTAAATATATCCCAAAATATAAAAAAACGTATCCCTAACCTGGGTTTTGGCACTATCAGAAGCAGGGACAAAACACGCAAATGACGTCAGGATGCGATCTCTTCACATTGGCCCATTATATTACCATATATGTACACATAGGCATTAATACATACACACATACCGGTATTACATACATAATAGGAGCCAGAATGATCAATACATTGATCGTGGGCCCTAAAATTTAGAAGAAGTGTAACAAAATACGGTACTGCAGAAATCATAATTTTTAAAAATACATATTGTCCCATTAGCATTAGGTCTGACCTGGAGAGATCCTCGGCTTTTCTAAACTCACTGAACTGATGTGGGCTGGTCATTTATGAGTCTGTGTCCAACAAGATGCTCATGCCATCTACCCGTATCACAGCAGATGGTTCAACAATTATAAAGTAAAGATATTTTTGTTCATCTAAGGTGCATAATTTTATTAACCCAGCAATCAAAATTGTTCAGTAGGCCTATATGAAAATATAATTAAATTTGTGTATAAATTATTCAACCATTCTGCTAAATAGCACATCATTGTCAGATTTTGATTTTAAAAAGCTTCGATGTTAAAAAACGAAATATGTAAAACAAGGTATGGGAAATTCTGAAAAAAAAAAGGACGTAGCAAAACAGCGAACATGTCAGCAAGAAGTCTTCTTCAGCAAACAAACAAATATTGAAATTGCATTCCTGTTGCTGTTTTCTCTGAGACTAAATTGCAGCTAATTTTTTTTTTTCATTTTTATATTTGTTACTCATTGTTCATTTGATGAAAAGTAGATTTCTTGCCAAAAGCTTCGTTGTGTTATTATGTCCTTTTCCCATATCTTGTTTCAAATATTTCCTTCTACTTCTACCTGACCTGATAGCAGTCTCTTCCCCTTTATTGTCAATGTTAAAGAAGTCACAACAAATTATTACAATACTAACTAGAACTAGAAACACATACAATACACACCTTTTTAAAAATGTTTACCAATCAACCACATTCAAACCTAGTGTTTCTGCTTGGTCATGCAAAAGTTAGTACATTTTTTATCTAGCCAGGCCAAAACCAGCATCAAATATTGAAAAATAAATTAAGAAATGTCCAATATTATTATGAGGGCCTTGTTTTGAAGAATGGTTTCAAATTTTACATTAATTTATTTTAAAATTTAACTATTAGCAGTAACTTAAAATTTACTTCAACAAGATTGTAATCATTTTCCATACATTTGTTTACTGGGTTTTGTGCTATTATTTCTTATCCCCCCATACAATGTTTTTTTAAAATAAATTGATCATGTTTAAGCAATCAATTTGTGAAGGCTTACATCTTATACAACAGGGTGGTCAAATTTATTCAAAACCATGAAACATTTAAAATAAAATTGTCTGGATTTGTTTTCACTAGCTACTGCTATTCAAATCATGAGTAGATAAAAAGCTTGGTGATATCCCATGATGCATTGCTGCATCAGAACCAAACATTTGGGATACTAATTAAAGGTGATAAGTAAAAAAACTAACCTGAGATTCAAGTCATTTGAAAAATAATATTTTTTTTCAAACCAAAGATCTATATACTAAGCCTTGACACAATGTACTTTGATGGCACCAGTGCAGACTATGCAAAACAGATCCCAGTGACTCCAATTTTATGAGACCATAAGGCATCCTTAATGCAAGACAAGTTGAAGGTCTCATAACATATTAAGCGCCGGCAATCATGTTGCCATTTATTTATTGCTTTATTTCAAAAAATGAAATTCACTCTAAATTGATTTTAAAAATTCAATTTAATTCACCCTATTCATTAGAGGGAGGTCAACCCTAAGAAAAATACCTTAACCACTAAATTTAGAAAGCAAATGCCTCATTGGCCTGCTGTCACAAAATGGTTATAAGTTGAGTCACAAATAGAATAAAAACTAAACAAGAAACAATTCTATTAAAATGTTTATTCATTTTAATGGTTGCACTGCACAGAAAAAAAATACTATGTTCAGTAATTTAATATATTCTGAGTTAGTAAAAATGATTCCTAAGAATCTAAAAATGGTTCCCGTAGACATTTTTAAAAATAATTTTCTTCGTACAATTTGAGTCCTCTTTTTACTCAATGTGCTCAACTAAAATTCTCCAACTGTCCATAATTTCAACAAAGGTTTACTTTTTGACTGATTGATTGTTTTTCGGACAATGCTATGTATTTGTTTATGAATGTCATCTACACTTGCATCACCAGGCACCACCTGCATATGAAGAAGACAAAAAAAAAAAAATCAATACAGATTTTATAATTGAATCATTTACAATAGGATGTAACATAACAAAAATTAAACATTTTTTTTTTAAAATATAAAAGTTAATACGGATACAGACATTTTTTCAACAAGCTTTTATCATTTAAAAAGAAATATACTTTTATAAATTACTGGTAACGGTATATAACGTGTTCAGGCAACAATGAAAGAGCATGAAATTACCTCCCAATATGGTTCTTGAAGCTCAAGAAAATTTTTGTGTACTTTCTTTTGGAATTCAAGTTTTTCATATCGCTCTCCTCCATAATGTGACCTCTGAGAAGCAATTTCTTCACTCACAGATAAGTAGATGACGGTGTCAGGTTGAATGAGACCAACATCAGGATTTTTGCACCAGTCCAAATCCATACCCTAAATTAATTAACAATTTGAAACTTTCAGCTTAAGATATAAATACACACTCATTTACAGTTGTAAATTGAAATCAATTTTTGTTAACTTAACACAAAGAAAAAAAAGTGATGATCGTTCAAAGCCCCCATTTACAGTTTTGAATAAGGTATGCTGCATAATTAAAATTCTTATTGATGCCACAATAAAACTATTATTTTTGGGAGAGGTTACACAATGAAAGAATAGATATTATAATATGGCATTTTCCATCTTCGCGAGACGATGGAGTAGCTATGTAGTCCTACACTTCGACGAGTGGCTCACTAGGAAAATCCTGGAATGACAATCTCGACTGAATTTCTTGCAGGACAATATTGATTCCTGGTTAGATTTTGACTTCCATTTTGTTCTTTTTGTTGCAACAGCCTCGTTTTGCGAATCTTCTGCCTTTTTTACTCCTTGATATACTGCTGTTCGCTAGCTGGAAAGTTGTTCGGCAATGATCTACCATTTGTTGATTTCAATGTTGGCTTCCCTCATGCTCCTTTTTCAAACATCCATAGATCTCAGGCGTGGCCGTCCAATAAGTCTTGTCCCTTCTACCAACTCTCCATACAGCAGCAACTTTGGGATACGGCCTTCCTCCATTCTCCTTACATGGCATAATCCACCAAAGACGCCTCTTTCTAAGAGAATATGCTAAACATTTGTGCACGTTCCAAGACCTCCGTGTTGGGCACCTTGTCCTGTCATTGAATGCGTAAAATGCAACACAGACATCTTTGATGGAAGCTGTTGATTTCTGCTCATGACTGCCATATGTGGTCCTCACTTCACTGCCATATAGAAGCGTACTAAGCACTCATGCCTGATAGACACTTATTTTGTTTTATCAGTTCGATTGAGATTTTTTCACACCCGCTTATTCAGTTTAGCCATGATAGTTGCTGCTGCTTTTGCAATCCTGATATTGATCTATTCATCAACGGAGAGCGAACTAGAAATATTGGATCCCAGGTATATGAAATGATCAACAACCGAGAGATTATGACCCTCAATAGATATGATTGGAGGGGACGGTGCTTCTTGCATCATTACGAGTTTTCTGTAGACTACTCGAAAGACCAAACTCTTTACAAGCGTGTGATAGACGATTAACCAGCCCCTGAAGACCTTCTTCTGTGTGAGATGTTAAGCAGCATTGTCAGCAAACAGCAGTTCACAAATCAGCGGGCGATATTGAACAGCCTACCATCAGATCTGGTATGGATGTACACTCCATCTTCACAGTCCCTGAAGGCAAATTGAAGGAGCATCGAGAAGAAAATGAGAAGAGCGTTGGTGAGAGTAAACAACCCTGTTTTTCTCCGCTGTTGACTGGAAATGCTCCAGAGACAGCACCATTGAAGGTACTGAAAGTTGAATGCCTTTGTCATATCTATGAAAGCAATATAGAGAGGCATATGCTCTAATCACGACATTTCTCCTGCATTTGGCATAACGAGAAAATATCATTCATATAGTTGAGCGCCCGCTTCGGAAACCACACTGGGACTCTGGGTAGATGCGGTTAGCCAGACTCTGCAATCGTTTAAGGGCAACACGGGCAAAAGTCTTTCCAACTAAGCCAAGGAGAGAAATTCCTCAGTAGCTATTGCAATCACTTCGGTCCCCTTTATTTTTGTACAATGTTACGATATTGATGTCTCTTATGTCCTGTTGAATGTGACCTGTTTCCCAACACAGACAGAGGAGCTCATCTAAGGGCTGAAGTAGAACAGATTTTCCATTTTTTGAGGACTTCCGGTGGAATGCCGTCAATACCTGGAGCCCTCCTTTCAGCAAGGTAATCAATGGCTTTTTCAAGCTCCTGTAAAGTTGGCTCTTCATCTAGTTCTTCCATTATTGACAAGACGGGAATATTATTGAGAGCGGTCTCAGTAACTACATTCATTGTTGAGTATAGTTCAAGATAATGTTCTACCCAACGTCTGATTAGATATTATACAACACCAATAGGCTCATACTGCATGTTAGGCTTGCACTGATAATCAAATGGGCTGACTACCTTACATATCATTAATTGAAATTGTCCTCCCTAAATCTGCCAATGTCCTTATTTAATAGGATCAGTGGTTCCCAGACTTGTTTGATTACCTGCAATCTTGGTGAATCCAAGTTTTGCAAGTCCCCTATATCAAATTCTAACAAACACACTGCAAAATGGTGAAAACGTAACATTAATGAAAGGTTTATATATCAGATAACGAAGCATCATCTTTAAACCATTTGCAAAGGCTTCTACTAAATGTTATTACTAAGTGAGTTATTTGTTTGCACCAGGTCTGCTGCAATCCTGAACTGAACATCCATCCACCCTTGTGACACTACAGCCCATGTAGGGCTTTTGCCTGCCTAACTACTTCCTTCCACTCAGACCTAACTAATGCTTTTCTTTTCCATGCTTGAATTCCCAGTTGTTGTAGATATTTTTCCACATCATACTGAACTGAACATAAATTATAAAAATATTTTGAGAGGGAACCCCGGTTCCCAGCGCATACTTTGGGATCCACTGCAAAGAATTTTAGGTGATGCTAAGTTATTGCTAAGTGTTAAAATCAATGTGTTTATTATTGTCACTTACCCATCTTATTATCTAGGCATAAGTAAGAACTGCATGTGCCAGAAACATAGCATATAGAAGGGTGGGATAATATTATAGATCTACTATTTGGATTAAAGGGAGTAAGACTAAATAACCAACAAAAAAAAAAAGCTAAGTTATGTTAAACTGACCTTTGAAAAGGTGTCATCTTAAATTTAAATAAAATGTTTATAGGGAAATTTAATTCTGTCTGGCTAAATCTATTAAACTGGCTAAATGGCAGACTTCAGATTATCTGCAGAAGTGTGCATGCCTTTAATTTTATTGCAAGTTTGTCTTAAAATACAGAGTAAATGTGTGCAGTCTAAAGAATCCTGAAGAATATCATTTCATTTATTCCATTGATAAAGAATCACTTACTTTGGCAGATGAATATGCTATTCCTGAATATGCATATCGATCAACAATTAAGGTTGTACCGGCTTTTAATTTTTTTTTCATCAATTCCCTGGAACATACAGAAATACATGTTGAGATTACATAAATATTATTAAACCAAAATACAAATGAAATAAGTAAATTAGCACAAACACATATGACTAAGTCGTAAAAATGTATAAAATATTTCTTTACTAATTAAGATTTTAAAACATTGCAGGACAAAGAGTAATGAAACCAAGATACGAATATAAATGGATGATAATCATCCACCAAGTTACTGACTTAAAAAAACAATCAAAGACAATATAAAAAAAAAATTTTTTCCAAATATTATTTTAGCATCTAGCTTATTTTATATTACTTGTTAAAAAAAAAATTAAATTCACAGCCAGAAATAATGAAGCAAATTTTATAAACCACGAAGCTGACAATCAAAATAATTATCAATAAAAGAAAACTCACATGGCCTCCCATCTGTTAGATGAAAACAGCAGGTGGGCAACTCTATCATCTAACTCCTCAGTCATTTGCAAGTAACTGTTAATGAGTTTACCAATAGGTGTCGTCCTATCTGCCAAAACATTATGTCAAAATAAAAAAAGGAGGGAAAAAAATATGTTATAAACAACTATATTCACCGAAACACCTTGCTACCCACATCCTTAGAGTGTGAAAGGTTTATTAAGCTTTAAAATGTATATAAATCCTACTTCTTGGTTGCTTGTTGTTTGTGGGGGGTGTCTTGGAACGTAAGACAGATATTTGAGGTATTACTGTAATGTAGTTCATTTGTACTTAATGAAAAATAAATTTGTGTTTGTACCGGTACTGGTATATTGTCAATTCTGCCAAATGTTTGCAAATAACTTTTTAAAAAAAACCTATGAGCCGCCTAAAAATATAAACTATCCACTGTATGCTGTTAACCTGTAAGACCATACCATACCTGGAAATTTGACAAGCTCAACATCTTCACCCTCGTCAACAAGTTTTTCTTTCAGTTTTGCACATTGAGTTGTTTTGCCACAACGATCACACCCTTCAAAGACAATCAGAGCGCCTCTGGACATTGTTTCCTTTCCCATTATTGAGAACTTGGCACCTTTCTGTATGGACCTGGAGTAACTGAAAAGGAGATTAGCGATAACCATGTCCTTACAAGTCAGTGTGATAAAATGGGTGTAGATGAGGTGTAATTATTTTGCAATTTAATTTGATATGGGTGAAGGTTGTAGCTTTATAAAGTTAACTTATGATGAACATGTTTTAACCCTGGTGTTCCTGGGCAATAGGGCCTGTCATTTCAAACAACTCTCAAGGATAAATATTTTAATTGAAATCTCTCAATCTTTCATTAAATTTTTCTATCTCCAGTACTATATGAAATAAAAACAACTTGCACAAAAATGTTTGGGTAAATCGGAAAGCTAAAAGCATGGCCAACTTTCATTATTCCATAAATTTTTTAAATGATAGTTTGAAAAAAGATTTAACAGCACTTGAAAGCAATTATATTTATGTCCACTAATAAGTCCCTGATATGGCTAAGAGAACTCACTGAATGGCTGTTTTGTGTGTGTGTTTTTTTTTACTAGTTAAATAGTTTATTAATTATTATTATAAATGTCTTGTGTTCAAATTGTTTTATTTTTGAGCTGAAAATGTACAATGCAATCATAAAACATTTCCATTTGTTTGGATCAATAAAAGAATCTTATCCTTTCTAAAATGAAGTGCTTGTAAGACTTTTATTAAATATTTATCAAAATTTTTAGTAAAAATCATTAAAATCAATTAAAATGCAACTTGAAAATGTACCATAATTAAATATTTATATTTTGGAATAGGCCTATATTTTATTTTTAAGGCACCGCTGCCTCTCCAGATTGTAAGTCCAGAAGCAGTCCTTGTGAAAGTATATATTTTTTAACGGGTTATTAAAATAGGTTTATGCCAGGGGTTCTTAATCAGGGGATCTGCACCCCTGGCGGTGCTGAAAGATTAGGTTTATTCTTATTTTTTGTTTTGGGGCTGCAGGAAATTTGTTTTTAAATCAAGAAGGGTTGCAGTGATGCAAAATGATTAAGAACCCTAGGCCTATGCATTGCTTGAACAGGTACCAATCCATAGTAGGCATAATCAAATAAAATTATACCAATGCCTTAGCCAGATGCAGGGGATAAAGAATCCTTAAGATATGAAGTGGGCCAGTCAAAATTTAGGGGCAATTATTTAGGCCTATAGTTAACCTTATTTGATGTGTCAGTAAACAAACTGATTTAATTATTAAATCCAGAATCCAAGGATATGAATCTGACTTTTTTTTGGCAGAGCTCCACTTGCAAAACATTTTTAAAAAATTGACATTTTTGTCAGCTCCAAGTATGGGGATGCTAAGTTATTGCTAAGTGTTAAAATCAATGGTGTTTATTATTGTCACTTATCCATCTTATTAACTAGGCATAAGGCATAAATAAGAAATGCATGTCATGTGCCAGTAACATAGCAAATAGGGGTGGGATAACATTGCTGAAGAGTGGGGCAAAATAGCTGGTGGCAAGTGTCAGGAAATATAGCCTATAACTATAACCAGTATAGCTGGTAGAAGTGGGCAATATATTTGAGGAAAGATTCTGCTCCAGAATTCAGGGCCAAATCCCTGCCTATATACTATATATAATATAACTTTAATATAAGTGATTTGAGTGAGTGATAGATCTACATACAACTACAACACTTGACAAATAATAAGGTGATTTATTATTTTTTTTTAAATTGTAACTGAAATTCAATCTAAAATCTAGATACTAACAATAACTTTATTACTTTAACTTATTACTACAAATTGATAGCAAACTAAAAGACGAAGACTAATAATAATATGAATAAATTGAATTAAACTAACTAATGTCATGAGTCATGTCATGTTAAACCAGGATTTACCAGGAAACGTTGACAACTTGAATTGGGTAAACAATCGAAACAAATTGGTATGGTATATGGTCTTACTAATTATCTATGTACGTGCTCACTAAATAGTCTAATTTTATTTGTAAATGGCGCAGTATGGCTTATATTCATGGACATGCAAAGTGTAAACATAATATTTGTTCTGTGAATTCCCGCCATAAATTGTAAGAAATGAGAATCAATTGCAAAAACCGAAAGAACGGAAAATCCCGGAAACTCCTGTACTGTAACGGAACTGTTTTTTTTTTATTATCATTATCCTGCATTCATGTCTTTGAAAATTAAAAAAAAAAATCTAAGACATTTTAAAAGAGAAATACTGATTTCAAAATTGTAAATATACTAACAAATATAAATAACGAGACCAACTTTTCAGCATTTTTACAAATAGTTTTATCAGAACTTTTGCCTTATCCCGCTATTTTTAGACCAGATGACCGAGTAAGACAAAGGTTGAATACCACTCCGTTTTATGAAAATGAATGGCTGCGACTATTCGCACCCGGGTATCAAAGGTGAGAGGTTGGGATTAAAAAACTATTTAAAATATTATTGTTGGGTTTGCAAGACAAAATGAGGTATCAAATGAAAAAATAATTGAATGGACTATATGTTTGTAAACTTTCTTCTTCAGTTTAACTAAAATAAACTACCACAAATGACATCCGAATGTGATTTAGTCTAAAGGGGCCCGGGTCCGGATAGCGTCGTTCCTCTAACCAGTCGATGCTCTTCTGGGTAAATGGGTCCCATACTGAAGATGCATAATCTAAAACCGGACGGACAAAGGCTTTATAGGCTCTTTCTTTCACACAGGAGTTGCCAATCTTTAGATTACGCCTTAAGAACCCCAGTGATAGTGATAGTGACTTAAGGCAAGTTTTATTAAAATTTTACCTAAAGACTCAGTGTAAAGAAAGTACTGACCATAAGTCTACAGAAAACAAATGTCGCGAGAAACACAGACACCAAAAATACATTTAAAAAAAAAAAGAAACACAAAAAACACACAAACAACTATTGAGTTTGAGGGCCTTAGTAAGTAGGTTTATAAAGTTGAGAATTTCTCGATTAGGTCCAATATCTCTAGCTAGCTTCCCGTTGACGAATAGATGAATACCACGATCGCAAAAGCAGCAGCAACGATGGCTAAACTAAATAAGCGGGTGTGGAACAATCCTAAACTCCTTGATATCACACAACTAAGCGTCTTTCAGGCATGTGGGGTCAGTACGCTTATATTATGGCAGTGACGCGTGGACCACAAATGCTATTCATGAGCGGAAATTCAACAGTTTCCATCTAAGATATTTGCGCTGCAGTTTGCGAATTCGATGGTAGGAAAAAGTGCCTAACACAGAGATTTTGGAACGTGCCAAAATGTGCAGCATGTTTTCCACTCTTAGCAAGAGGCGCCTTCGTTGGTTAGGTCATGTAAAGAGAATGGAGGAAGGTCGTATTTCAAAGACTCTGCTGTATGGAGAGTTGGCAGAGGGGTAAGATTTATTGGATGGTCGCAAATGTGATTTAGGGACGTTTGCAAAAGGGACACGAGGGAAGCCAACATAGAAATCGGAGAATGGAAGATGATCGCTGATCATCATTCTAGTTGCCCCACAGCTGTGTATGAAGGCAGATGATGCACGAAACAAACCCTCGAAACAAAAAACAAACAAAAAAAGCATTACGGAAGGCTAAAGTTAATCAGAAGTGAAGTTTCTCCTGCGAGAAGAGCAGCCGAGACTACCATCCCAGCATCGTCAGCCATTTGATGAATTGACAATAAGATACTCTATCGCCTCACGAAGACGGAAGAATTATATATATATATATATATATATATGTATATATATATATATATATAAATATATTGTGAATAATTTAAAAACAAACAAACAAAAACAACAACAACAAAACACCACCTAAGGAAAGTTCGGTAAATGTAGGTCATCAATTATGAGCCAAGGCCAAGAGGTTGTAACTTTAACATCATGTGACCATTCATTGTGTTTTGTTTTTTTTACCAGAACCAAAATAATTATTCATTTTTAGGATACCAATGGCGCCGCAACGATTTTAATTAAATTTGAAATAAATACCGGGGTAGTCACCTGTATTGAAATAACCACTACCAGAAGCGCTTACACCACTGAAGTGGAAAATGCCAAATCTTCCTTATTTAAACTATCTTTTTGATGTTGCTTTTATTAGTTACCCACTTATATTTAACTTTTACGACGTTCAGTTAAACTTCTTTTTGCGCATATTTATTTAGATTCCCACACAGCTTTGTCTAGCACAGTTATTCTTAACTAGGGTTGCCCGCATCCCCTGGGCATGTTTTGTTTTCATTTTTATTGTTACTATTTTAACGATTACTAGTTCAACAGTTTTAATATACTTATCGACTCTAAAAGTCTCTCTGTTGCTTTTCAGAATTTCTCTAATGTGAATTTTATCCGTCTAAATCACAAAGTGCTAATAATGCTATTTCTTCACTTCGATGACTAGGCAAAACTAGGCTTTAAGCAAGTATTCATTTTAGTACTAGAGTTCCGAAAACCTTATTAGAGTTTCTAACTGCAGGCTACATTACATTACTAAACTTAACCCCCTTTAAATTTAAAATAGTTTGTCTTTTCTGCCTACTGTAATAGTAATAGATGAAAACGATCCCAGCTCGTCTGTGGTATGTTTTCTGTGTAACAACTAATCTTTATTCCTGATTATACATTCTTTTTATACCTCGCATCACATGATCACTCCCTCCATTTCTCCAAGGGGCCATCCATAATAGACGTCCACCAATTTTTTTTGCTATTTTACCCGCCCCCCTCCCCCTTTGTCCACTTTTGACTTGACCCC
>CAXITT010000035.1:444312-466445 GCA_964033795.1 Lymnaea stagnalis
TAAAAAATGTAATAAACAAATAATCCACCATTCTTCAATCAACGGAAAATTCGGACTGCAGCCATTCAAACATGTTTCGTATAATGACAACATCTGTTCTTGAGTCTTCAATTGCTAATTCAATTTGAGTGTCAGTCTCTTCGTCTGATTCGTCTGCCATAGTATGTTCACTAGCAGGAATATTGCAATGGACGACCTTATGTTTTTTTCATTGCCGCCTGTGATGGGAAATATTTACCGCAGAAACATATTCTCTTGGAAATTCTCCCAGCCACCGATGGGCAATAGAGATCAAAAGGCATGCTACTGTAACTGTGATCGGGCAGTAAATTTATGCAAAACTGCTGCACTCAAAAAAACACTACAATGTGGACATCCACTTTGTCCTAAACCCCCTCCCCCCCCCTTTTTGTCCACTTTTTGCTGACCCCCCCCTTCCCCCCTTTTGTGTGGACGTCTTTTATGGATGACCCCCAACCAATATTCATACCTTTAAGTTTAAACATTCATGAAAACAACTCACCACGTCCATTCACACAACAACACAGGCCAATCGGGTCACACAATTCACTCAATATACACAACAATAATCGTCAGGTATAAATACTATCACATCTTACTCTAAATAAGACGATGAACAGTTAATCCAAAAAAAAGTTATGTATTCACCATTATATAAATAGTGGTAGTGAAATATTATCCAAGAATTTTGTATGAACATACACTAATTACTTCTTTTGGAATGCCATGGCGAGCAAATTGAGACCTCATATGAATAATCACACCAGAAGCGTTGAGAGACGGAATGAGACTAATTTCAAAGAATCTGCTGTAGTAATCAACAAGAAGTAAATAGTTCTTTTCAGTATAATGAAAAAAATATCATCACCGATTTTTTCCCAAGGAAGCGCTGGGATTTCGTGGGCTATCATAGGATCTTTTTGCTGGGAACTTTGATACTAACTGTATACTGAGCAGCTAGATAATAATATAATGTCCTTGATCTGTGATGTAATTCCCGGCCAAATAGTACTTCTCTTGTTGTATAAGCCAAACATTTAAGCCATCCTAAATGTCCTTCATGAAGTTTCTACAGCAATTATTTCTGTATTATTTTCGTAACTATAATTCGCTCTCCTTTGAAAAGTAAACCTTTGGCTTGCACTTAGTTATTCTTTGAATCTAGCATACATTCTTATTTCTTGTGGGATCTCAGATCTTCTATCTGGACATCCTGCTAAAATAGGTAGACTTTACTACTATTAGATAAACCTGGGCGTCCCAATCATCACTTGACGGATAATGCCTTGGTAGGGATGCCAGTAAGAGGGAGTCTGTAATTAACATTTATTATTTGCCAGGCTTGTATTCAAGAACGATTTCATAGTTCACGCGTCGTAGATGGATTCTCTGAATCCTGGGCGGAGCAGATGCCAAAGGCTTTTTGATGATCATTTCCAATGGCTTGTGATACTGCAACAAGTTAAGGCCTTCTTGCGAAACATCCACTGACACTTTGACTGGCTTTGAGACATCATAGAAAGCTAGCACTGGGACTGAGGGATTAAATTCTTCAGTTGATCCACTACAGTTTGGTGTTGTTCCAGCCACACCCACTCGTTATCCTGTTTGATCAACTCTCACAGGGATGCAGTTATATCTGCTAGATTTGCGACAAATTTTCCAAGATAATTAATAATTCCTAAAATTTTTTATAAACCTTTGCGACTTCTTCTTCTATATCTTAAGGGCCCACGATCAATTTATTGATCATTTTGGCTCCTATGCATGTAGATGGGATTTGCAATGTTTCTGTTCCTGGTGTTGATGAGGAAATTTCAATGATTTCCGTTGCCACTTTGTGAGGTAATCATGACCTAAGGGTTTGACGGCTTGAGACAATAGACACAAATGTGTCTAGTGTTGTCGCCTCAACCGTTCCTTTTGAGAGACATGGCATAGTTTGTATTACCGGTACTTCATTCTTAGAGTTATCAGGTTTGATTCCACTATCTGTAATGATGTGTCCTACAAATTTACATTCCTTAATGCGTAGACAGCATTTGGATGGCTTCAGTTTGATCCCTTTCTCACTGGCTGTATCAAAAACTTTCTTCAATTTTTCATCGTGTTCTTCTATAGTTCTACTAGATATCAGCTTTTCGTCCATGAAAGTTTAAACACATGGAATTTTGTCAAAAGCCTGGTGGAACCTTTTAGCAAATACTTCTGCAGAAGATGGAGTCCAACGGCAGTCTCATTGTACCTCCCAAAAGTGTGTTGAAAGTTGTAAGGGCGGTACAATTTTTACCAAGTTTAATTTGCCAAAAAAGCTGAGTTTACATGCAACACAGTCAAAACCTTGCTGCCACTAAGTCTTCTAGCTACTTCTTCAATGGTGGGTAATTGGTAATGTTCTCGTTGAATGGCAGTGTTAAGGTCTCTAGGATCAAGACAGATCCTTAAACCAACTTTTTGTTCCAAAAATAACGAGCGAGTTGACCCATGCAGTGGGAGGATCCAATTTCTCAATGACAACTTCATTTTCCATGCGCCCGAGGTCAAACTTGAGGTCATCTCGCAATGCAGGCACGTTTCTAGCAGCGTGTATCGTTGGTCTAATAAGTAAAAAAAAGAAAAAAAAGGGGGCTTCCAGATGGCACTCCATATAATGCGTAGCCACAAGTCGGCACACAGCACAGTGGGTAACGAATGTATACTTTTAATGCAAACGTGATCAAGCGCACGATTTTTATATAATTTATGCACATATCCCGTATTTTACACGCGCCACTTGGTTACGTCACCCCAGCTAGTGCAGCTATATGTGTACTGTTACGTAGAAATCGTGCCCAGATTTGATCTTTTAAATAATTTTAACTGTTACATTTTTCATTTTCTGCTGCACTTTCAAAACATCGTTGGCGTAACATCTCAAGGGGGAAAGCTTATACTTATACACCGCAACGTAGATACAAGTTTTATCAGTTGGTACGATGAAAATTTTCCCCAGTTGATTGTCTCAAGAACGAAATAAATTTATGGTCGATTTCCGGAGGGGGAGATCATCTACTACAGGGTCGGGAACCTATGGCTCGCGAGCCAGATGTGGCTCTATTCATGGCTGCATCTGGCTCGCAGACAAATGTTCGATTATATAAAAAATAATTGTTTCTTTTAGACTCCTTTGATCTGCATATTAATTGCATATCAATATTTCATTCTACAAATTTTCTACAATTTTTAAGTTTTAAACATAATGTATGATGGCTCTCACAGAATTACCCACTTTTCAAAATATGTGGTGTCCCATGGCTCTCTCAGACAAAAGGTTCCCGACCCCTGATCTATTAGCAGGTCTCACAATAAATAATCACAGTGTAGAGCTCGTAAGAGATTTATAATGTAAATGGAAGTACCCGTACCTAGGTGTTACCATTAATAAGCTGACACTGACATGAACACGATCCGATCGAATTCCTGCTGTTGTGGGACATCATCATCTGATATCAAACACATATTAAATTTAAATATACAAATCAAGAAAGCTAGTGATATCACGCAAACTAAACATTCTTCACTTGCACCATTTGAAAAAAAAATGCTGCTGTAAAATAAAAAAATGTTTGGGTGATGCATACTACCCACTTGATCACAGATAGCTAAGACCAGCTGGATTTCTGAGAATTTCTCTCTCTTAAATTAGTTAAACTTAAAGTTAGGACCGAAAGATATAAAAATTCTTTAGTTCCCGTCTTTAAAAATTTACAGGCTTATCCCCCAGTAGTGGTTACCAAATCTAAATGACCACTAATAAAGTCATTATTGTTACTACAGGAGTTCATTTCCATGTCTTTAGATGTATTGTGTTTATATTTTTTATAATTGTAACATGTTTTCTTGGTTAAAATATGTAGGGCTTATTTATTTATTTCCTGAAAATGAATATGTACAACATAAAGTAAAAAAAAAAAAAAAAAAAAAAAAAAAAAAAAATTTAAAAAAAAAACAACAAAACAAAACATTTCCATTTTTTGAACTTAAGTTTTGCATCCTTCTAATTCTACACTCAATTGGTAAGCAATAGAAGATATGCAAGTTGCCAGATAGGTGTTCCTTAAATTATTTGTCTTTATGAAAATGCTTTATTTTTAGTTGTTACTAAATAGAAAAGATGTTTTATAAATTTCAATTCATACTGTTTGTTTACAATGCTTCATTATTAAATAAATTTAAAAAAAATATATTTATATTCCAAAAAGTTGTTTGTCACCAAAAGGACTGCTGACATCAGTGTGCATTTTAAACGAAATAGAAACAAAACTAAACATATTATAATAATTACTTTTTGTTCTTCTTCATTTATTTAAAATTTAAATATTTCCACGTTTTAAAGATACACATTTTTTTTTAAAAGCACTATAACTTACTTCAGATAAAACTACTAATACTAATTGCTTACCACTGCACTTTTAAAGTTTAAAGCAAAATAAATTGCCTAAAGATCTGTCAACATTCATTAACAACATTGGAACCTGGATGCAACTGGATTCATGAAGCCCCGGGCAACTGCCCAATGCCTTAAGATTGCACTGACCCTACTCCCGCTCCAAAGAAAAATCGATAAAAAGTTAATGTTTCAAATCACTTTCGATGAAGTGTTATTGTACAATGAATGACTGGGTGTTGCTCAGATTGTGCTTCCGTCTCCTATTAAAATCAATTCAATAAGCCTGTGATCCTGTAGTTTTGGAAAGGAAATGCAATCAGTCTTGACGGTCGTTACACTTACAAACTCGAAAAGATTTCTATCCTTTGGAAAGAGATATCCAATTGCTGCATCTTTGTCAGACACATTTCCAACAAGAGCAAAGATTCACGAACTTTTCATTTCAGTACCTTGTAAAGCGAGGTCAAAACAAAAATAATTTAAACCTGGATGCATCAACGGTGCTGTGACTTGTAAAAGTTTGGGGACCCTTGTCCCATAACTTAGTAAGATCATTTTCCACGTCAATTATTTTTTGTTCCTTCCCCATTCCAATAACCAGATACAGTCTTCTATTTTTTTTTTGTGGACACAATTTATCCCAATTGTAAATGTTGCAGCCAATTTGACCATTGTCCTCCATGCTGTCCTGTATCTCGATCAACCCAGATGTGATGTCATTCGCACACACGTGAATTCCTAACAGCTCTCCACAGTACAGATTTGTTGAAATAATTTAGATTATGGTGAACATTACTGTAATTGTATAATTTAGTGCAAGTTGTTTCATTTTATTCTGCTTTTTATGTGATGTCACATTGCTTAGGCGCCACTCCCTCCCCCTATATATGTCATTTGTGGTAGTTTATTTTAGTTAAACTGAACAATTAGGTTTATAAAAATATAGTCCATTCAATTATCTTTCATTTGATATCAAATTTTGTCGTACAAACCCTACAATAATATTTAAAATAATTTTTTAATAAAACCAACCTCTCACTTCTGATTCCGAGTCCGAATAGCCGCAGCCAAATTTTAAATGAGAGCAATCCATGTACCAAAACAAATTTAGTTTCTTTGCTTAATGCATTTTAAGAAATGTCAAATTATTTTCTACTTTCTAGTGCGTTTTAGCTCATCTTGTATAGAAAGTCTTTTTAAAATGTTTACATTTTTAAAATTCATAATGCCCCCCCCCCCTCCCCTTAGTGAACTTTACCAATAAGTAAAAAAAAGAGTTTAATTTTGTTAACCAATTGAAAACTGAGTTTAAATTTAAAAAAATACTTGCTAACTACTTCTATATTTTTGAAAAACTGGCACTCAACAGGTTTTCCTAAATCAAAAACATCAAATTTAATGACACAAAATTGTAATGTTCTAAATTTTATATATTTTTTTTATACAATCATACTTTTTAATAATTTAATATCAATACATATATTTCTCTAGGTATGAAAGAAAGTATGGTGGGTTGGTGAGTTCAATAGCACACAAAATAAAATTCCATTTAACTGTGCTAAATGGATTATTAAAAATAACGCAAGTGCCAAGTAACTCTTTTGGTTTTACGAAAACGGTCTCAATTTATAAATGGTCTTATAATTCTGTGGTACAAAAGGAAGTGAGACATTAAAATATAAATATATTTCAGTGTCTTGAAAAAAGTGTGCGCCACCGTACGGGGGAGGGGTGGGGGGATATAGCACTAATTATTTATTTATTTATTTAGGCATTTTTATATAGCGCTTACCTTAAAGCTCTAAGCGCTTTACAGTTATTAAAAACATGTAAACTAAGTAAAATAAAAATGAGACACTAGGATAGTAACTACTATACTATAGAAACAATTAAAATGGCTATAAAACGAGGACACTTTGGCACGTTTTGGCCTATACTACAGGATCAACCCAGGACAGAAAATGAGGCAGGGCAAGGAGGGTGCATCACAGGTCATAGGCGGACCTAAACAGATGGGTTTTAAGGGACTTTTTGAAAGTGGACGAAGTTTCACAATGACGGCTATTGAAGGGGAGCTGGTTCCAGAACGTGGGCCCATGGAAGTAGAAGGAGCGTTCACCGATGGTCTTAGTTTTGGTTTCTGACTATTCTTATAAAGTCTGTTATTTGAATGCATATTATGTCAAGTAGCATTAGTAGGAGGGATGTTGACACATTGCTGCCGGGATTGTTTGGTGGGATATAACTACCATAAAAATATTAATAGAAAATAATTGAAACTAGAAAAAAAATAATTTTTTTCAAACATTGGAATTGAATACGGCTTTTTCAATACATGACTATACTTCTTATGATCTGAAGCATGAGTCTAATTTTAGCATTAGTTAATTGTATTTGTATGAAATTCTCATCAGTGTTACATTTCTCCTGCTAATGATTATTCAAGTGTATTCAAGTTTTAATTTTATGTACAAGTCAAATTAGGTCATATTGTTAGACTGTAAATTACAGACATTTGCTAAACGTGACACTAAAAAATGTATTTTAATATATTTTTCGATAACTAAGAACAGGCAAATCGAGATGGATTTACAAATCGAGATGGATTAATAAGTTAAAATTGTATATTCCTCAAGTACCCAAAATTACCAACTAACCAAAAGCTGAATTCCGCAAGTCGATTTCAAACATTTACACTTTTTTTGTGGGTTGTGGTGATGTTGCATGGCTCTGGCTGATCCCAGTACCTTTCAATGATCTGTCTCCTTTGAAATTTTACATGTCACTCTTAAATAACTGGCAACTGGGCTGAAAAAGGTGACTTAAAAGGGGAGCTAGGGTAGTACGACGGAAAAGTTTGAAAGTAAAGATGTAGGCGTAGGGGAATAGAAAAGACTGGTTGTGGTGTATGTAAAATGGGCTACCGGTAGTTGGGTAATAAGACGGGCAGACTGGTTGGTCAAATGGGATGGTAGATGGGAGAAGCTGATGAGTATGATAGTCATGTTGGAGATAATGATGGTGATTTTGATGAGGATGATTGTAATGATTGATAGTGAGTAAGATGTGGATGTTGTGGTGTAAGATGAGTATGCTTGAACATATGGTGGTGACGTCAGGGAGAGCTACCTGTTGGGGACTAGCCAGAGTTTGAAAGATACTAGGATGGTGATACTGGAGAGTAGGATGGAGATATTGGAAAGTAGGATGGTGATACTGGAGAGTAGGATGGTGATACTGGAGAGTAGGATGGTGATACTGGAGAGTAGGATGGTGATACTGGAGAGTAAGATGGTGATACTGGAGAGTAGGATGGTGATGTTGGAGAGTAGGATGGTTATACTGGAGAGTAGGATGGTGGTATTGGAGAGATGGTGATATTGGAAAGTAGGATGGTGATATTGGAGAGTAGGATGGTGATGTTGGAGAGTAGGATGGTCATGTTGGTGAGTACAATGGTGATGTTGGGGAGCAGGATGCTCATGTTGGAGAATAAAAGATAATAATTGATGGACTAAGGATATCTATAAAGTTTTTTATTACTGTGCTGTTTCTTGTATTTTCATTTGTCCTGTTGCTGAAGAAGGCTATAGGCCGAAACGTTCAAATCTTATTGTCACTGTCTATTGATTCAAGCTTCAACATACCTTGTTCTACTATTTCATTATGTTGGAGAGTATGATTGTGATGTTGGACAGTATGATTGTGATGTTGGACAGTATGATGGTGATGTTGGACAGTATGATGGTGATTTTAATGAGGATGATGTATCGGTTTAAAATGGGCATATTGGAACATATGGTGGTGATGTTGGGGAGAGCTCAAATTGGAGTCACCAGAGCTTGAAACAAAGTATGATGGTGATGTTGGAGAGTATTATCGTGATGTTGGAGAGTATAATGGTGATGTTGGAGAGTGTTATGGTGTGTTGGAGAGTATTATGGTGATGTTGGAGAGTATGATGGTGATGTTGAAGAGTATGGTGGTGATGTTGGAGAGTGTTATGGTGATGATGGAGAGTATGATGGTGATGATGGAGAGTATGATGGTGATGATGGAGAGTATGATGGTGATGCTGGAGAGTATGATGGTGATGCTGGAGAGTATGATGGTGATGTTGGAGAGTATGATGGTGATGCTGGAGAGTAGTTTGGTGATGTTGGGGAGTAGGATGGTGATGTTGGTGAATAAGATGGGCTTGTAGGGGAATAGGATGGTGAAGTTTTGGAGTACTTTGGACTTGTAGGGGAGTAGCCAGGGCTTGAAGGAGAGTAGGATGGTGATGGTGAATAAGATGGGCTTGTAGGGGAATAGGATGGTGAAGTTGGGGAGTACTTCGGACTTGTGGGGCAGTAGCCAGGGCTTGAAGGAGAGTAGGATGGTGATGTTGGCGAGTAGCTTTGGCTTTGAGGTGTTGCAATGGCAGGAGAGCTGGGCATGTAAGCTGGTGAATAGGGTGAATAGCTTGGGGAAGATGCACCATGAGGTGAAGGTATATAAGGAGAGTATGGTGACCCAGGAGACCTAGGCTGTCGGGACCAAGCTAATGAGTAGCCCGGGGAAAACCCACTTGCAGCTGATGGAGAGAAGCCTGCCCCACCTGGAGTCATTCCACTGCCAACACCTGGGGACCATGCACTAGCATATCCTGGTGTTCCAACTTGACCCCATGGAGTCATACTTGGTGACATTGAGCTTGCTGCAGATCTTGCTGCACCAATGAACTTCCCAGTACCTGGACCATCTGAAAGTATTTTGGAAAAGCTCACCACTAAGAATAATTGCATTGAAAAGTTTTATAATCTAAATCAGGGATACATTACAATTAACTCATTCCCTCCGGCAGCGCTGCTTCCGGACTTAATTTATTTTCCTGAGAAAAGGGAAGCAACTCAGAATTGAAATTGATTTATATTTTAAAAATATTTTTTTAAGTTGCTAAATATTATTTAATGTTAATGAATTAAGAACAAATGCAACAAAAAATGAATAAGGTTTAATATAAATATAACATCAGCGGAAGAAAAATAACGAACAATGGCCAAAAAAATCGATTTTCGGCACCTCGGACGAACACATGCTACATATAGACGCGCCGTACTAAAGCACACGTAGTTTTAAAGTGAAACAAGATAAAAACTTCCGGTTTCTAAATTAAAATCATGCAGAAATCACGCCATAGCCGGAAGTCTCGAGGGGTGCGAGATTTCATTGCTATTTTTAACTAAAAATAAGAGAGGTGTGTCGCTATGCGCCGGGACGCATTTGGACGCATCAGGAGAACCCCCCCCCCCCAGGCCGCATTTAGNGCTTTACTTTTTGTACTTTATTTTAGAGGTCCTGAAAAATGAAAGAAACCCAAATAAAACCAACCAACAGAATGATAGGATCTCTCTGAGTAGTTCTGCTTATAAATGAAAACTAAGATTTATTTTTAACCTGTGCAACAAGGTTTCCAAAAAAAGGGCAAAAAAGGCTTAGAAATATTCACTGTTCAAGGTGTAATTGACTAACTCACCAGCAGTGTGTCCGGCTCCCAGATTTGTTGGACTCTTCATACCGGTACCATACTTGCACTTCTCGGCATCCAAGAGTAGTTCAAAGCATCCAGTACCAATCTTGGCAAGTTGACCTAACATGATATTCTCAGACACCCCTTTCATGGGGTCCACCTCAGCATGGGAGGCGGCTTCCATAAGGATATCAACCTGAATAAAAATGCAATGATAAGTTGAAGAAATCTGTGAGCAAGTGAGACACTGAAACCAGCAAGCAATAATTGTATTAATAGGATGTAGAGTGTCATAAGTGGTGAGATGTCGGTAATTATGAAGGACTTATGAAATGTTTTCTGATAAATTTGTTCCTGAGATCGTGTAGCCTGAAATGGCTAGATCCGGAGATCCATGTTTCTGTTTTTCCTTATATGAGCTATACACAAAAAAAAATATATCATGATTTTGCACTGCGGTTATCATGAACAAAGTAAGTTTTTATTGGTGCAAAAAAAATGAAAGTCCATCCTGACAACATTGTGTTGGGTGCCCCATCTGAACGCCACACTATATAAAAATCATAGAACACTACCATTAACGGCACCTCTGCTATTTCTAAATTATAGCAACAAAGTGCTTCTTAGAAATTTACTGACTTGTTAATGTGTAAGATCCCTGAGCATGCCAATTGCTATTGTCATTTTTTCATAGATTATTATAATCTTATGTGCTGAATTTATATACCATATGGCATAGTAAGAACACATTCTGAAAAATTCACTACTATTTCCTTCAAAATAGTTATCCATTTATTTAAAATGCTAAGTTGTAAAATTATTCTCAAGGTACTTACAGTTTTTTCAAAAGCATGTCAATTGCTATTGTCATTTTTTCATAGATTATTATAATCTTATGTGCTGAATTTATATACCGTATGGCATAGTAAGAACACATTCTGAAAAATTCACTACTGTTTCCTTCAAAATAGTTATCCATTTATTTAAAATGCTAAGTTGTAAAATTATTCTCAAGGTACTTACAGTTTTTTCAAAAAGAATATCTCAGCTTCTTGAACAAACAACTAACTCATAATCATTTTCTCATTAAAGTAACAGCACATAT
The DNA here is from genome assembly GCA_964033795.1 of Lymnaea stagnalis. Taxonomy (NCBI): domain Eukaryota; kingdom Metazoa; phylum Mollusca; class Gastropoda; family Lymnaeidae; genus Lymnaea; species Lymnaea stagnalis. Next base: position 455,380 of record CAXITT010000035.1, read on the forward strand.
AAAGCATTAGGGAGCATCATTTTCTCATTAAAGTAACAGCACATATAAAGCATTAGGGAGCATCATTTTCTCATTAAAGTAACAGCACATATAAAGCATGACAATGTGAAATTATTATCAAGGTACTTACAGTTTCTTCAAAAGAACATCTTGCAAGAGCACCAGTTTCCTGCCTATTGATACCATGACGAGTAATAGCCATCAAGTGACCCTTAGAAGTCATAATATCACAAAGTAAAGCCAAGTGACGATAGTTGACATAAGAGCCATCAAAAGAGATGACATGATTCATTTCTTTTTCTATGGCCTTGCGGACAGCTTCAATTCCCAGGGTCTAAAGGTAGGAAAAAAAATTTGAATAACAACCTTCAACATTTTTCATGGGTCTATAAGAATCAAACAAAATTTGAATGAAAACTATGCTGTTAACTTCACAGGGTCTATAACAAAGTTTGAATTAAAACTATGTTTTATATTTCACTTGGCTAATATACTTTTAAAACTCACATCAAACACTTCAATGATGTCATTAGTATAGGTTCTAACAGGGTCAACGTCTCTTTTACTGAGAACTTTAGTCAGGCTGGACCCATCAGTTTCAAGGATCCACTCACTGACAGCTTTAAACTCTCCCTCCTCAGTAATGTGGACTCTCTTTTTGTCATCAGTGTTAGCCAAATGCATATACACCTGTATAATGTAAGACACACCTGTATAAAGTAAGACACACCTGTATAATGTAAGACCCACAGTATTGTTTACTTCTCATTTTACAAGAATTTTTAAAAGAGGTTAAAAGTGAAGTAATTTGCCATAATAGTAATAGACATGTTTATAATTTATTACTTAGGAAACATGTTACACTTGAACTTCAACTCACTTTTGCTATGGCTTCAATACCCTGCAAAGACAGGTCAGACAAGAGATTGGTTTCAATGCAACGAAGAAAAACATCGCCTTCCATCTTATCTACCACTTTCTCTTCCTGAAAAGTAAATTAATACCGGGTAACACGAAAGGACTTTGTCATATTAAAAGTCATTAAAAAACTTGCATTGGTATACATTTCACAATTTAAAAAAAAATGACTAAATATGCTATAAGGTTATTTAACTTTGTGACAAAAAACCTGCTATGTTATTATTTTTGAGTACCGGTAATAATGAACATACCAGTAATGCCTAATTTAATTTAGTTCTATGTTTTTCCTGAATAAAAATTACTTACATCCTGATATTTATTTTCATCAGAGTTCATAATTCGTATTCTGAGCACAAGCTTCTCAGCATTGTCATTATTAAAGATACAGTTCAGATCATCACCGAATTCTGACTGAATTTTCTCAGAGATGGCTTCCATAGTTAGTTTTTTGTCAGTCATGCATTTATGGTCCAGTTCAATACGGAAGAGCCAAGGGGAAATTCTGGAGGCATCAAAATCTGGCATCTCATAATAGAGACTGACCTGTAGACGTTTAAATAAATTATGAGACAGTAAGGAATTCATTGTAATATTTAAGCTATAAATGCACTTTAATATGACAATCAGGCCTGAGACTGAGATGGATAGATAACATGGAGTGCTTTTTACATCAGATGAGAGGATTAGTGCAAGGAGTCATAAAGCCATGGATTAGTTTGAGTGGAAGTATGTGTTGATGGACATCAGAGCTCTACATTTTTGGTTATGCTGATGACAATAAGACAAAGCCTCATTTTTTTTACCCATTCTTTACCCAAACTTACCCATTCCTGATCTTCAGCAACGACAGTATTCATGGGGTCTGGATCATAATAAATGGCAGTATTTGCTGTGACCCTACGCAGTGTTGTGTGCTCCAGGCGGCACAAGACATCCTTGCATCTCTCTGCATCACGAGCTGCCTGTCCCAAAAGGTAAACTGTGAGAGATGGGGTCTTAGGCTTCTTGGAGATGTTAATAATCTCTTTCAGACGTGGCACACCAAGAGTGACGTTCTTGGCAGACACACCAGCGTAGTGAAAAGTGTTGAGGGTCATCTGAGTTGCAGGTTCTCCCAAGGACTGAGCAGCAAGGGCTCCAACCATCTCACCAGGATGCACCTATAGTGAATACATTCCAAAATACACTATCAGGATTTCAGGTTTGTTAAATATAACATGGAATCCAAAAGAAAAAACAAGAGAGGAAGGCTTAAGAATACTTGAGATGTGAGCTAGAGGCAGACACACAAAGGAATGGATAAACCTGGAAGCAACTGGAAAGGAAAGCACGGGACCGAGATGAATGGACGGCCTATGCCAGATGGGGTAAAAGGCATAGGCAATTAAGTAAGTTATAACAAGGAAAAATATCTGTCACCAGTAGATCAAATAGTTTACAAAGAAAAACATGTTTGTTTATCCCCATCAAATGACTTTATAACATTTGTAATTGCATTCATTATACTAACTAACTTCACATAACTATTAAAGTCTTAAAGGTGCTAATGTAGTTCAAGAATTGGTGCAGTCAAGTAGAGGGAATATGATGATGTGAATAAAAAGGAATTCCGATCAGCTTTCCATAACATTTTTAATTTTGTGTATTATTTTGGCAGCTGTACTTGTGACAACGCCTTTCAAATAAAAATTAATAAAACAGCACTGAGTTTAAGAATTGGAATAATATTAAAATGTTAAGCACAACATGACAGTGGCCATGTTATTGAAATAAAGTAAACTCTTTGACTTACCATAGCTTGTTGGAATTTTGTCTCTATTTCACCCAGAACCCATTCAAAAGCCTCAGAAGTGAGGCAGTGTTCCTCAGCCACTCTCTTGGTGCATAAAGTTGCCCGAATCAAAGCTTTCATCAGCATAGTTGCATTCTCATTAGCCTGGTAAGAAATTTTGTCTTCTCCTACCACAATGAGCAGCTTACGACACAAGTCTCGCACACCTACGAAAAGTTAGGAATAAATACCATCAGTTTCTCTCAAATGAACTGGTGATAGTCAAAGATCAACAGACATAATTCCTTATGTAACAATGTCGGTCACTAAGGCTAAGGTTCATTGGTGCGCAAAATAAAATTCCAGATAACTGTGCCAAATGAGATTCTTAAAAATACTGCCAATGGCTTTGGTGCGTAATATTTACTTTTGTTATAGGAAATAATCTCAATTTAAATATGGTCTTATAAATCTTTAGTAAAAAAAGGAGTGGGATATTAGATAATTTATATAGGTAGCACTAATTAGAATTTTTATAAAGTGTGTTACTTGAATGCATGTTTTGTCAAGTAACTTTAGTAGATAAGATGTTCACATATTCAGGCCGCCATTGTTTGGGCAGGCTGTAACTAGCATGTTGCATAATTTTATAACATTTAAAAATGTTTCAATTACTAACTGATACAGACTTGTACTTCAACAAATTTTTTTTTAGAACATGAAATATCTGAACCTTCAATAACTTTGAGGGGATGCAAGTCTGAAGGCTTGCGTTTGTCAATCTTGAATTTCTTCTGAGCATTCCACATAATTCTGTCCATGTTGCAAGGTAGCAGAATATGAGCATCACCAGCAGAAAATACTTGACGTATGTTGGATCTGTCTTCATTGAGCAGCTCCCATTCTCTTTCAATTTCAGCCATGCGGCTCGCATCACCCATCAGATCTCTAATCACTTCTTCATTTAGATGCTTTCGCATAGACCTTTGATAGGAAGTGATAAATAAATAAATATATATATATTTAAATAAATTGTGGGGAAATCATAATCTTTGTTTGAGCATGTGAGGTCAGAGGCGGGATGTTTTATCTTTAGAATCTATCTATGCTTAAAGCATAGATGTAATTTCAGACACAGGAAGTGGTATGTTTTATTACTGTAAAATGAGCATCCTGGCATATTTGAGAATGTGAAAGAAACAGGACTAGCATTAGGTGGAAGGGTAATGGAGAAATTAAGGGCAGAGGTTAGTAATTTGTGACTTTAAATGCATAGACTGAACAACACAAAGGATATAGCACTTGGTCAATCAAAGCACAGCGCCATACAAGAGCAGTCACAGTAAAAAGTAGAGAGGTACAAAAAAAGTTGTGTAATATTAGAGCGGGGGGAGACCAATCTGTGAAGCACAGAAGTAAAAATAAAGAAGAAGTGCTTTGTTGGTCGACTCATGCTATCTTATTAGGAATTAACCTTATGAGAAATTATCTTACCATATAATAATAATATATGTGGCAGTGTGTGTGTATATGTGCCATACGGTTAAAGGATATATCAGTATTATGCAGCATGGCTATAGATTCTCTAGCGGTATGTCTGGTCGCCCCGTCCTGTTGACGCCACTGACTATTCATGGGAAGGTTCCTTGCACTGCACAAACTTGTCAAATCCTGAAGAAATGGTTTGATCACTAAGCCTCTGTAGCGTTCTTGGGCGACTCTACAGCACTGCCTTCCTGATCCTCACTGAAATAGGGGCCTTATATGATTTGTACTGAAATGGTACACCATGTTTTCACACGTGCACTATGTAGTTGTTTCTGGGCAATAACATATAGCCGCTCACTCAAGCCACTCAAACTCAAGGAAGCCCATTGTCTGGCAATTTATGTAGCCATCCAAGTGAATGTGACTTTTGTCTGAGAGCCACGCATTCCTAAAAAAAATATGGATTCTTGTGCACTGCGGCCAAAAATGTCTACAATAAATCATCCTGGCTCACGTATCTGACTCTGTCAAGCATTGTTCAACCTGCACCCGGTACAAAAAAAAGCACCTATAACTTTAGAAAGATGGCGAACAGACATATCTATTGCAGAACACTTGCATGATTCTCATTTGTCGAAACAGTTACTGGACAACACGTTGTACCTGTATTACTTGATGACATCATATTAAATCGCTCTCAGAATTGTTGAGCCAGCTTTTTGAAACTTGAGGCCACTTCACGAGTAAAAATAGTGCTTAACTAGGACATGTTTTTCCTTCGTAGAGACCCATTTACAAAAACTTACCAAAACAATTTCCTTAACTCCTCACAGAACAGTGGCGGCAGGAGCTATGCACTGTTGATGAACGTGTTCAAGATGCATGCATTTCATTAATGTTACTTTTGGTGCACTGTGTTTATCTATCATCAGGGCTCGGTCCTAGGCCTGGTGCTTTTCACTATGTATGTTCAGCCCGTGGGTGCAGTGACCAAGCAGTTTGATATGCTGTATCACATGTTCGCGGACGATACTCAACTCCAGAAATCTGTGATCCCCTCTCAGTTCCCTTGTCTTCTTAGTATGACACAGAAGGCAGTTTAGTCATTTAAGCACTGGATGACTATAAACAAGCTTAAATTGAATGATGAAAAGACCCAGCTGATCCCAATTGCTACCGCTCAAAAGCTAAAATGTATAGCTAACACACAAACCCTTACTCTCTCAAGTATACAGATTGAGTTTGCTCAAACAGTGCAAAACCTGGGTGTCTATTTAGACAAAAAACTAACTATGGAAAATCACATTAACATGCTTTGCAAGGCGATTTTTCTAGAGCTGCGCAGAATTAGTCATATCAGACCTTTCTTAACGTTAGATGCATCAAAGAGGCTGATGTCTGCATTTTTGCTATCACGAATGGACTTTTGCAATGCTCTCATAGTGGGTCTCCCAGCTACGCTCCTGGATAAAATTAAAAAAGCACAGAATAATGCGGCTCACATTGTTCTTCGAAAATGCAAATTCGACCATGCTAAAACACTTCTGAGAGAGTTTCATTGGCTGCCGGTCTGTGCTCGCATACAGTACAAAATTGCAACTCTGTGCTACCACTGCTACATGACCTGGCACTGTCCCATCTCAAAGCGCTGCTGACACCTTATGTACCCACTAGACAACTCCGCTCATCTGATAGTGGCAAACTCCTGATACCACGTGTTCGCCTTGAGACTTATAAAGTGCGCACTTTCGCATTTGCTGGCCCAACAATTTGGAACACTCTTCCTGGCGCTATCAGAAACAGCCAGACACTGGAGTCTTTCAAAACTCATTTGAAGACATATCTATTTCGCAAACACCTGCTAGGGTGATGTTGTCTATCTAGCTATTATCTTGTAGATGTGTATTGGCCTGTGTTGTTTATGGTTAAAAGTCTTAGAATGGGTATTCTCGTATATAGTTTATGTAATGTTGCAAATTGTATTTCAATTTGGTATATTATAGATTGTTTCATTTCTCTTTTAATATTCTAGACTATGTACCGCGTTTCGAGCCTTCAGGGATAAAGCTTGATTTTCAAATAAACTTTGTTATTATTTTTATATGGTTGTTTTCATGTTGTATCGAGCATTCTGATATGTTTTTTGATCGCAATCATGTCAGACTCAAGTTCTGGTCCTTCATAACAAAACCCTAATTTATTAGAGTAAATTAAGTTCTTGAAGGGAAATTAATGGTGAATATCCCAGCACCACTGTGAGTAGGCTTACTGTCCGTTTAATAGGCAATATATTAAGGACTTATTAAGTCAGCCATGAATTTAAACAAAAAGAATTAAAAAATCCTCAATAGCTTTGTATTAAGAATGATTCTCGCAGTTAATTTTAGCAGATTAATGTATGGAAGTAAAGTTACTTAGAATTGTATGTGAAGTTCGCCTGACATGTCGCTGTCTGGCATAATATGCAGACACATATGGAAATTGGGGAGGAAGAGAGTGGATGTAGTTGCAGTAGAGGTTTAAATTTGACATTAACATAATTTAGTGTCTGATAAATAATATCCCCTTGAGCTTCAGCAATAAGTCTGCATCACTGGACGGACTACTAGAATAAAACCTGAAATGTTGTATGTCCAAAGTGTGAAACTATACCTCTCATTGGTAGCATCGAAGCGGAATCTCCGTTCAAATGCTTTGTCTGATGGTTTCAGAGTTGGTATGGACTGGAACTCCACCCAGCAGGCATCAAGTCCATCCTCACCATATCTAAACTGGACCACCTGTTCAACTTGATTTCTCACAGTTCCATCATATTTCACCATTACACTCTCCATAGATTTAAAAAGAATCCGCCGGATATATCCTGAGTTATAAAATAAATCAATTTAACTTTTATAGTTGGACAGTTAAAACTTTATTGGAACATTGTAGGAGCAAACTGAAACAATGTTAAAATTTCAAAGGGAAGACTCACCAGTTTCTGCAGCATTCACAGCAGCATCAACGAGACCCCCACGACCTCCCATGGCGTGGAAATAGAACTCTGAAGGTGTCAGGCCCTCAAGGTAAGAGTTCTCAACAAAACCCCTAGAACTCGCACTATAATCATTCTTAATGAAGTGAGGTAAGGTGCGGTGTTTGAAGCCAAATGGTATTCGTCTACCTTCTATGCTCTGCTGCCCCACACAAGCAATGGCCTGAGGAAAGTGTTTTAAATTATAGCAGATCAAGTTGGGAGAATAAATGTCAATTAGTTTGTGATAGAAAATTTCATTCGAGAGTCACAATAGGTTGCACATCACAAGACCTGACAAAGATTTTATGTTTGAGAGAAAATTGGAACTGATTGTTAATAGATAATTATAAGGAGAGGCCAATGATATAAGTGTGGCCGAGTGGTGACGTGGCTTACAGTTTAAATAAAATCACAATAAAACAACCAGGTCTGAGGACTATAGCTTTTTAATGTTAGGTACAATCCGTTGACAGAGCCATGTACACACTCCAAGTCCCAGTTCGCCCTCCTTCCGGGTTAAATGTAAACCCCCGCCTTATATAGCACACAGTCACAGGGAACCCGCATCACGAGCTGATCATGGGTCAACCCCAGGGCAGGGATGGTAATTCCTGCGTGTAAATAACCAAACATAAAATTTAAGGTCAGTACACAGCTGCGTGTTACTTTAAAATGACCATGGATGTGTACGTGCTTGGGGTTACCCACAGCAGTCACACTAGGACTATGAGAGTGGATTCTCTTATTCCTATCTGCAGCATACTGCCGCATATAAAATTTTACCTAAATGCAGTTGCAAATAGTGGCACATTGCCACTTAAGTAGATGACTATATTTAACAAATGATTAAAAAAATAACATTATCAACCAACCTGAGAAATGTTAACCTTTGACCCTTTTGAACCAGACACGACCATGGCCTTGAAGTTATTGAGCTCAGAGAGAGACTCCAGGGCCTTGCCACCATTTTCTTCGCAGGCAGTTTTAAGGATTCTGTTAACCTCATAAAAGATTATATTGTGTTTTCAATGTGATAATGAGCGGTCATTTTTAACTTAACTGTTTATGTAAATTTCCAATTTGCGAAAAAATGTTTCTTAGGAAGCTACCTTGTTCTCAAAAGTCTTCATTAGTGTGTTACCAGGGGTGGGCTCAAGTTCATCCCTGTGGAGTTTTTCAATAACGCCAATCACATCATTCTGAAAAATACCATTTATCTGATGAATTTCACATACATTTTTTTTTTATCATCACGCTCTCACAATAACTAAACTTAACAGATTATTGATAGAATGCTATCTTCTGCTGGAGTAAATATGATTAGTCCTCAGAAAAAAAATAATGATAAAAAGATAATTATCCTAGTCAACTGCTGGTCTTAGCTAATTATGGCACTTCATACTTATAAATACATTGATTCATTCATATACTACTTTGACTATTTCTCATCCCACTAATTCCCATTTTGATTTCTATTTACGAAGTGGCTATTTGCACCCGGGTATCAGTAGTGAGAGGTTGGGATTAAAAAAGTATTTAAAATATTATTGTTGGGTTTGTAAGACAAAATGAGGTATCAAATGAAAGATAACTAAATGGACTATTTGTTTGTAAACTTAATTCTTCAGTTTAACTAAAATAAACTACCACAAATGACATCCGAACAGCATTTGTATAATGGGACCCAGGTGCAAATGGCTGCACTGCATATCCGAGTCCATTTTGACTAAATGCTATTCGGATGTCATTTGTTCTAGTTTATTTTAGTTTAACTGAAGAATTAAGTTTACACACATATAGTTCATTCAATTATGTTTCTTTCGATACCAAATTTTTTCTTACAAACCCAACAATAATATTTTAAAGATTTTTTAAATCCCAACCTCTCACTTCTGGTACCCGGCTGCGAATAGTTGCAGCCTTCTATTTAAAAAAAAATGTCAAAAAGTTGCAACTCTGGATCCTTAAACTGACTTGCAGATATTGAACTTAACACATTTCTAAAAGATATATTATGTACAATCTAAATTCAGCAAACATCTTTAATATAACTTTTCAATTAATATCGCCACAATGACTTGTTCATTACTCACTTTGGCATTCCTAATGGTGTCCTTGAGCTCCTGATACATCTGTTGGTCAGCTATTGTATCACCAATACCAATGCTGTGACCTTCTAACAAGAGCCAGTTGTTGACCACTGTCTGAATGTTGCCATAAAACTCACCAGCTATTTCATGACCCAATTCTAGGAAGATAATATGCACCAAGGAGCCAGCAGATGTACCCAGGGATTTCTTACATATGATACCACTGATGAGTTCAGCATCCTCAATCAGCACCTGTAAATTTTCAAATAAATACAAATTGCAGCAAACTGTTAAAAGAAGATCTATAATTACCACTTAGGAGCAAAACAGGCTTATCAAGAAAAGAGTTTAAAAAAATGGAACATTTCGGTAGACCTGTGACCCTGGGACTCCCAAAATATTAAAATATTGTCTCAGAATAGTACTATACCATATCCCAATTGTACAATACAGTATCACAGAGAGGGCCAACCTAAATGACCTTACAGGACATTTTGATCCAAAGTCAACTCTTGGTGGGCCTTATTTCATTACATCTATCAAATAATTAAACACCAAATAAATGATGTACAGCAATATTTATTTATTCTTAATACCCATCTCCAAAGCCTGCTAAGCACATAAATAGAAATAGATCAAAAGTTGTCGGTCACTCTCCCCTGATCGGCTGGGATGGGAGAAGAGAAATCTATGACACTGACTAAACATACAAAATGCTAGAGGAAATTCGCTATAACAAATCTTTTATCTTTAGTTTTTACTAAATAGTAATTATTTAAGATTTGAGATTACTATTAATTTGAATTGAAATTTGAAACATGTAAATATAAAATTTCGTTGCCTCACCTAAAATAATATGCTGACAGTTGAAATAATTTTTAGACAAAACTAATTTAGATCTTTATGCTGGTTAACAATTACTTATACTCTCTAATAACCCATTGGGCCATGAGCATAGGTGTCTTACATGAAACTTTCAACTATCAATCCTGAAGGATGATGTTTCAGCATGTGCAGACCTTTTTCCTCAACTAAAATTTAAAAAAAAATGTAATCCACCAACCCTGGTGTCTCCTGGTGATATCCACTTATAAGGACCATTGTCTTCTGCATCAAGATGTGTAGAGTGTGTGCGATTACAGTTGACATGGCCTGGAATGATTAGAGAGAAAAGCTGCTTCCCTGTCCAGAGAGGCTGTGGTTTAATTATAGCTGGCTGGGGCATGCGACCATCCCATGTCGGTAGGAACATCAAGAGGTTCATCATTTTAGACTAAGACAAAATGAAAAGCATAGATTAAAATAAGTTAAAATAACCAACAGTTACAACAGCAAACAACAGTTACAACATCAACAACAGTTACAACATCAACAACAGTTACAAAAACAACAACAGTAACAGCAGCAACAACAGTTACAACAGCAACAACAGTTACAACATCAACAACAGTTACAACGGTTACAACATCAACAACAGTTACAACATCAACAACAGTTACAACATCAACAACAGTTACAACATCAACAACAGTTACAACATCAACAACAGTTACATCAACAACAACAGTAACAGCAGCAACAACAGTTACAACATCAACAACAGTTACAAAAACAACAACAGTAACAGCAGCAACAACAGTTACAACATCAACAACAGTTACAAAAACAACAACAGTAACAGCAGCAACAACAGTTACAACAGCAACAACAGTTACAACATCAACAACAGTTACAACGGTTACAACATCAACAACAGTTACAACATCAACAACAGTTACAA
>CAXITT010000035.1:466628-492140 GCA_964033795.1 Lymnaea stagnalis
CCCCCCCCCCCCTTAACACAGCTTTAAAAAAATAAATAAAATATAAACATCCATATAAGACAGTACTACATTAGAAAATTGGCCACAATTCTTTAACTGCCCTCTTGGATGCTACCTCTCAGATAAGTGCTAGTTTGTAAATTAATTCTGTTTTTTTCTACACGTTTATTGTTTTGTCGCATTCCTTTTTTCAGGTTAGACCATACTTAGTTTTACTCATTTCCATTTTTTTTTTCTTAAGACAGTAGCTGTGTCTATACCAAATAAAAGAAAAATACACAGTTTAACAAAGAAGTAGGTTAACCCCACTTATCAAGGTGTCTAATTAATAAGGCAAGTAGACCTTAAAAAGCTTATCTAAAAATTGAAAGAAATTTCAACAGGTAACCAATTAAACAAGGCTGGCCAGCATCTCAATATGGGGCGGGNCTATATATATATAAATATATAGAATATGGGAGATCGAAATTGAAGTAAAACTTAGTAGAAGCAAAATGGACACAAAACAGTTTTGAAGTCTCGTGACAAGGTTTGGAGCCATCTCAAGAGATTTAAGATCTACACCAGGGGTCTCCAAACTACGGCCCTCGGGCCGCCTGTGGCCTGCAAGGACCTCTCATGCGGCCGGCCCACGGGGACATTTTGTCTACGGAAAAAAATTACGGAAATTTATGTGTATCCTGCCAAGATCATAGCCGCCTACGTGGACATTATGTTTTTACCGAATTAAAATAGAGGCGCGCAGCAGTGCATTATGTTTTCTAGCCGATCATTACTTTACAAAACCTTATTCACTGCTTAGTTTTTCTACTTCCTTTCACGGTCAGTGAGATGATATAACGCCATCTAGTGGCGGAACTTTGCCCGCCGTGTTGCAGACATGGGTGAAAACATTGTGACTCGAATAGCGAAAAATGCAAGCAAGTTTCGCCAATTTTTATTTGCAATGGATGAATTGCTGGACAGTTGTTTCACCTCTCAACTGCTTGTGTTCGTTAGGGGGCTGTAGATGAAGACATGAACATAACACATTCCCAAATAGCATGTACGGAACTGTTACCGATGAGTTGAAAAAACATTTGCTGATTATAACTTGGACTGGACTAACCTCAGTTGCCTGATTTTTGATGGACGAAATAACATAAGTGGCATAAAGAAAGGCTTGATTGAACAAGTGAAGCAGATGTGTAATAAGAAAAAATTTATGCAACCAATGTTCCTGCACTGTTTTATTCACTAGAAAGCTTTGTGTGCTAAATATGTGGACGTAGCAGTGTACTGAATCCTGTGGTGAAGAGGGTTATTTTAATAAGGTCACATGGGCTCAACCATAGACAGTTCAGAGATCTGTTGAATGAGACAGATACAGAATCCCAAGATTTGCCATATTACACAGCAATACCATGGATAAGTTGTGAGAAAATTCTGAGCAGAGTATTTCAGTTAAGAAAGGAAATAGGTGACTTCCCGGAAAGTAAAGGAAAGCCACAGGCATTACTGTCTGATGAAGAGTGGGTATGGAAATTGGTCTTTGCTGCAGACACAACTAGTCATTTAAATTTTCTGAACCTAAATCTACAAGGAGAGGAAAATCTAGTTTCTGATCTATACACCCACCTAAAGGCCATCAGATCCAAATTCGTCTTGTTTTTTGGAACAAGTACAGGCTAACAACTTGACGCTCTTTCAGCAGTGGACGGTCTTCATGGCTGAAGCAACAGCGGAGTTCCCCACGTCATTTGCACGCGAGATCATCAAAGACCCCCAGCTGCATTTTCAGCATCGATTTTCTGACTTGGATTTCAAGGCAGAAGAAGTGAGACTTTTTCAAAACCCATTTGAAGCAGATGTGGCCAGTTACCCAGATGAACTGCAGCTGGAGGTCATTAAGTTGCAAGCAAATGACCTCCTTGAGGACAAGTTCAAAGAAGGCCTGGTGGGTTTTTACCAGCTTTCGCCCAAGGAAGAATTTCCTAATTTCAAAACTTATCAAGGTACCTTTCAAAATTTGGAACAGCATACCTGTTTGAACAAACATTTTCATGAGCGAAATACGTGAAGAACAATTTGAGAACAAATTTGTCCGATGATAATCTCAGGTCACTGTTGATGTTAGGGACATCAAATCTAAATCCAGAAATGTCTGCTAATCACTGCTATTTTGGCATCCAGGAAACAATTTCATCATTCCCACTAATACAGGTGTTCATGTGTCGTGTCTCAATGTTTTATTGAATAATAACTGAATGAAATAATGTTACATAAATAATTAAAAACAACATCCATGATTTGATTCTTTTTTATTTGGACCTCGAGTGTGTAGTCTGCCCCCGAACTGCTGTTTGATAGTTAATGCGGCTCTCGGGCTATAAAAGTTTGGAGACCCCTGATCTACACCAATAGAAGCATGTCAATTTTATACCATTACATTATGGAGCCCCTGAATCTAATGAGGAAAGTAGCATTTACAAAGTTGGTAGAAAAGCACAGATGACTAGAGAAGCTGCAACCAGACAGGCGAGCAATAGAGTAGTGATTAACATGAAACAACAATGTGAAATGAAAAGAAAAGCAGATCCCTTTCTATACGGAGGGAACCCAATGAATAGCTCAACACTGCATCATCCACCTTACACAGACAACAAACAAAACATTTATCAAAGGAACCCTGACAGATAAGACGGTTGTTAAATCGATAGGTCATATTATCTGCCAACACACAAGACTGGCTCAAATCTCTAGGAGCCCATAAACTGCCTTCAAAAACATGAACAAGTGCTTTTGCCTGCACAACTTATTCTTAACCTCAAGAAGACAGAACACAAACTTGCAAATCACCCCCCCCCCCCTACAAAAAATTTATTTTACAAACATCCAAATAAGACAGTATCACATTAGAACATTGGCCATAATTATCTACCCTTTTTGATAGGCTCCCCCCCACCCACCCCCCACCTAAATGCCACCAAAAACTTAACTGAGATAGGAGATAGACTTCATAATGGCCCCAACCTAAATTGCTACTCGTATCCAGTTCTGTATAATTATGACGAAAATTAAATACTTACCCTATCAATGAAGACATCTCTTTTGGTCATTTTTCTAACGGCACACAATGTGTCCTGCACAATACCCATGACAGGTCTATTGGCCTGTGGTGTGATGATCATACGAGGGACACAAGCCAAATTATAGATCTCTGCCCTTGTTTCTAAGGACTGGGGTAGATGAAGGTTCATCTCATCACCATCAAAGTCAGCATTGTATGGTGTGGTTACACTAATGATACAAGTATAAAACAGGTTAGCACAATCATCACAATCATTTACAGGAAAAAATGTAAACAGATACATGCCATTGGGAAAGCGTACCTGAGATTAAGCCTGAAGGTGGACCATGGCAAAACTTTCACCCTATGACACATCATACTCATCTTGTGAAGGCTGGGCTGTCTGTTCAAAGCCACCACATCATTGTCAGTCATGTGCCTTTCCACCTGTGGGCAGTCATGTTAATACACAAAAAAACAAAATTTAAGAGCAGCTACAAAATTCATGGCTGTTAAAAAATATTTTAAATTAAAAGAGATGATTTAAACAATGTTTTTATTATCAGTGCCAAACCAATCAAAACAACCAGGGCAGTGATAAGGTAAATCTGCATCTGGGGCCAGTGGCGTAGCTAGGGTTGGTGTCACCCGGTGCAGTAAACTCATGGTGTCACCCCCCCCCCCCAAATTTCCATGATGGTTTTTTTATTGTTAAAATAAGTCCACAAAATAACAAGAACAAAAACAAATAAATCGAAGGTCATGAAGTTAATATATTTAAAAACGTTAAGTTATAGCTGTATTTACTTTAAATTTACAATTTAAAATGTTCCTTTCCTTGTCTTCAAAGCTGCAAACATGTCAATCACTTGATCAAAATTAATGTTTTTCACTGTATGACTTTCAATTGATAGCAGAGCCACATCAGAAAACCTTGACTGTCACATGGTCGATCATAAATATTTCTTGATAAGCCTTAGTTTTGAAAAGCTCCACTCACATGAGCCACATACACACATATCGTAAGAAAAGTTAAAGGCTTAGCGAGAGTATTGGAAGAGATTCTATGAAGTCCCATTCAGCGTTGAATTTCAAAACATAAAATAATGACCAGTCCATGACTTTGAGAAATCAGCTGCTTTTAGATGTCTACTAAGCCTTGATATTTCTTTTTAAAGTTCATCTTCTGATAACTCATCATTGAAAGAAGTTAATTTTGGAACGGGTACCAATAAATCTTCTTCACTTGCTGATACTAGACTCTTGGGTTGAACAGACCCAAACATATCATTCTGGTACTTCCTTGATCACTGATGATCTGATGTGGAGTTCAGAATGAAAGCGATCAATACACTCCAGCATCTCCCTACTCTTTTCTTCTCCCTGAAAGAGTCCCGCATCTATTAATTAATATTTCTCCTGCCATTCTCTTCTTAAACCTTCATCTTCTCTCTACCAAAATTCCATATTGGTCTGATTTTCAAAGTGCCTTTTCAATAGCATATTCCATCAAATGACAGCGCTTCTCGTGCAGAAACAATCTTAAGGCCTCTAGGTTTGTCAAAACTTTGTCAAGAGTAATCCCTTAAATCTGCAGATAGTGCTGTGTAAGATTAACTTCCTCAAGTAGATCAGCCCAAAGTTAAAGGTAGCAGATAAACGTGAAATTACAGACAGCATGGAAAAGATCTTATGCTTAACCTCTTGTATGCAAATTTTTACAAGGTGATGACAGAGCTTTAATCTTCTCCCAACATTCATCAAACTCATCTTTCACTGTTTTAACAGCAGCATGATGAGCACTCCAACGCGTTCTTGACTGTCTTTTCACCGACATTCCAGTGTGTGCGATTAGAACATTCCATCGATTATTGGATGCAGCAAAGAAGGAAAATATTCTTTCAAGAGTACCCAATAATGTAATACATGAAGCATGTTCTGCAAAAGAGTGTTGACCACACAAGTTAAGTGAATGGCCAACACATCCATTAAAAATTGCTTTCTTATTATTTATTTTCCGAATGGCTTGAACACCTCCATGGATTCCATACATTAGGGCAGCATTATCTTAACCCTGAGCTGTGGACATCAGTATGTCTAGTCCATCACGCTTTAGTTTGTAATAATGTCAGACCTGAGGTCATCAGCTTTTTTTCAATCTTAACGGGGGAAATGCAATAAACACTCCTCTCACTTCAACTTTCCCACTGTGGATTATCACATATCTGATCACTACAAACGTCTGGTCACTGTGTGATATATCAGGTGTACTTTCGAAAATAATTCCAAAATGCCTCGCAGGCTTTATATCCATGATAAGAATCTCCTTCACATGATTTGCAAGGACACCTATAAATTCATTTTGGGTTTCTGGTGAAAGGTAAGATACCTTTTGGGTTTCGATATATAATATTATATATGTCTTCAAAAAACTTTTCTTTATTTAAACTTAAATAAAAAAGAATTAATCATTAAAAGATTGAAAATTGTGTAAAATAATGTATTTTTTAACCCTATCAATGGTTAATATTCATTTTTAATGTTTTTAATTTTTACAAATTTTTATACTTATTATAACCGCCTGACCACACTTATTTGGTATCAATGGAAAGCCATATTTCTCAGAATTTAGATAAATATAGCCTCCTGCCACATAAGGAAGTTACCGAACACTTCAATCGGCATGGAGTAATGACTGTGTTTTTCTGACCTAAACATAGGGTCATCACATTTCTGATCCATCAACCTTGAACTTTTAATAAAGCATGCATTTGGATTGGTTACATTTGTGAAAAATGTATGTGTGATTGTTTATCCTTTTATGAATCTCGGTTAGACCGAGAACTGTGTGTTATGTAAATATGCAATTTTTCAATCGGGTGTCACCCCTAAAATGGTGTCACCCGGTGCTGTCCGCACCCCCCTCGCAACGCCACTGTCTGGGGCAATCATAAATTTAGACACCCTCTTTCCAAAAAAATACATCAGAAATTTTATCATTGAAACCCCAGCCAAAGGGGAACAACCCGGCCTGTATGGTAGATAGGTTTAGTTAAAAAATAAAATAAATCTAATTATGAACTATATTGATTTGCATTCATAATTGGTTGCTTTCTGTGTATTTTCCAAATGTTTGTGTCGCTTAAATTTTAAAAAGTCAAATTCCTCAACTACCCATGATCAGAACAAAAAGTAAATAAATTTGCTATTAAAATAAAGAATACTACCCACCTGATGGAAGTAATCTTCCAAGATTTTTATTTAAATTGCAAGGTTTCTAATTTTTATACCGCAACATTTAAGCAAGTCCAGTGGCTGGATCTGGCCATTATTATTAAAGTGGATATATATTAGTACGGTACCTTATATCCTATCTCCAGCTGTATTTCACTTGCTTTGCGATGAAACTTCCTCAAATCAATGCGCTCTCCATTGTCTCTAACAATATACCTTGCACCTGGGTACTGGGTACTTATAACCAATTTCTGCAAACTGGAATAAGATTTTTTCATCTCATTAAATATTTTTTCATTGTAACTTACAAATGCACAAATATGAAAGGATACATACAAATAATTACTGAAATCATCAGGGTTTGTGTTGATTAAAATCACCCTTTAAATTGTACCAATAAAAAGTCATGCTTAAACTGGACCAATAAAAATCATGATTTAAATAGGACCAATAAATATTTGCACGATTTTATTATTTTTTCAATGAATAAATTTCATTTTTATCAAATTAACTTTAGAGCTTTTTAGAAATTAGAAATTCACTTGCGGTTTAGAAATGTGTATTAAATTTTGTTTTTTCTCTTCGAGTATATAATCAGAAAGCTTCTGGTCGAATTGAATGACATTTTGACAGTAAATATGAAGAGATAGCACCGTGTTTTTTACCATGGCCACCATTTGGTTGCAGCAACCCGCGAACTTATTTCCTAAATCTATCCCTTAACCTAACCTGAACCCTAATTTTACCTAAACTGGGACAAAACACGCTTATAACGTCAGGGTGCTATGACTTCACATTAGCCAAATTCTTTTTTTTAAAGTACATTATAAAGAGAATATAAAGAATATTATTATGCTTAATTATACGTTTTAAAAACTTGTTTTAGTTAATTCTTTGATATTTCATAATCTTTTTATTTGAATAAATGAGAAATTTCAATTTTAGGAAAAAATATTAAAATAACTTTAAGTCGATTTAATCAAGCTTTTATTAATTTAAAAAAATAATATTTTACTTAATCAGGATGTGCATTTTTAATATTAATAAAAAAAAAATTATGCTTAAAAAAAAACACAAATCTTTAAAAAAAAAAATCAATGTAAATAAAATAATCATGTTTAAAGTTTAAAAAGCCACTTAAATTTTAAAAAAATTATTTAAATGTAGTTTACATGTTTTTAATAATTGTAAAGTGCTTAGAGCTTAAAGGTAAGCGCTATATAAAAATGCCTAAACAAATAAATAAATAGTAATAACTGTACTATGTGTACTCTTTATAAACATTAATATACTTCAAAATCTAAATAAATCTTTTAAAAAAAAAAAAAGAGAGGAAACAACCCAACTTAAAGTATAAAAAATCTGACTTAAATTTAAAAAAATCAGAATTTGTATACATTTAAAAGATAGTGATTTTTTTACAACCCTCATCTACATCATATACATATGTTATTTCATATTTATATTACATTATTTAAATAGAGTTTTACGTTTTTACTCTTCTGTAATTCAAATAAAATAATAAATATTCTTATGACTGTCTGAAGTTAACCCTAGGAGAGACAACCTTTTAAGCCGTGTTTAAATTTCAGCATATGCAATGGTAAATCTTTTAAAATTCTTAAAATATTTCCCCCTACTTAAGTTCTTTTAGACTTATGAGACTTATGAGTTTTAATGAGCTGAAATCTAAAATCTCAATGTATGACTACATGTCATTTTTGACAGGTAATAACTAGTTTCCTTTTAGTTTTTAATAATACTAGTTTTAATATAAATTTTTGTCACATTGCAAGATATTTCTCAGTTTAATATCATGCAAATTTGGACATAAAATGATAAGAAATGCAGAAAACACTGTACACCATCACATCCATTCAAGAATTTTCTTTCAACAGACCGTATTTGCTACAACGCTGCCTTGATACTGAAGGCAAGTTGACTGGGCCGAGCCCTGGTGTTTTCTATATATGTGATAAAATCAAAATAGGAAGGATAAAGATTGAAAAATGCTGCTACCTTCAATTTTACAATTTTTAAGTTTTTAAATCATACTTTCAGAGACAAAAAAAAAAAAATGCAGTTTATCCCAACAACAGGACCAAGCATTTGCTACTTACTGATTAATGTTAAAGGGAGTGACCAACTCTGGGATTGTCATGTTTTGGGCTATTGTCCTCGGAACTCCGACCTGGTCAATCCTTAGATTAGGATCTGGTGTGATTACAGATCTTGCTGAAAAATTCACACATTTCCCCATGAGGTTACCCCGAACTCTGCCTTCTTTACCTTTCAGCCTCTGCTTGAAAGACTTGAGTGGACGACCTGATTTTTGCACAGCCTAAGAAAAATTATTGAACATTTGAAATCTTTTACTGAAAGCAAACTCAGAAAATAATTTTTTCAATTTCAATAGAACTTCAACCCCATTCATCTAAACTAATTAAAAAATCATAGAAAAACCCAACAACATTCAAGTATTGACATTCACCTTTGGCAAACCAGGAATCTCATTGTCTACTAGAGTTGCACAATGATACTGAAGCAGTTTTGTGTCTTCAAGAATAATATGAGCAGCTGCACCATTCTGTTCATTACGCCTAAGCCGGTTGTTTGCTTTTACAATGTCAGACAGCTTGTGAGTCAGATCATTCTAATGTAAAAAAAAAAAATTAATTGCCATTTAATCAACCCTTTAAAGGGGTTTGTGCTTTTTTAAGAAATCTTATAAATTACCAGAATTGTTCATCTTTCTTTGGTCATAAACAACACTTTCAAAATTAAAACATTCAATTACAGTGATCAATTTAATTCATTTCCATTACTTGTGACAAATGTGTTCTAAACTCTCACATTATTTCCTTGACTAAAAAATGGGTTTGAGAATTTTTATTTAGACAACAGTATTCTCTAGACCCTTTGTGGGCAACCTTTTATGTAGAAAAAGCCTCAGTTGAAAATAATATCGAATGAAGATACTAGTTGGTTAATCATTTTTAAATGCAATATTTGAAATTCCTTTCCATTAACAGGCTGAAAAAAAAGTGTTTAATTCTTTTACTCAAGGCACACTTCATCTCTGCCTCTAAATTTACATCAACAATTGGGTATCAGTGATGGATTTGATGAATCCCAGATAATGCTGATTCAGAGCCAAGGTGATCAAAACATTTATTTTTTTATTTTAAATGCCAAGTTTAAAGGTTTTAATATTCCTTCCTTTCAGTCAAAAAGAGTTTTCTAAATTTTTAACCAATTGGCTTTAACTTCCATCACCCATAAGCAGTGTATACCTTCAACTCTTTTTACTATTTAATTTTTGTCAAACAGTAATATAGGCAGGAAATTTTATTAGAAAAAAGCAGTCAACAGACGAGTTTTAAATCTACAAAAAGATTTTTACAAGTATACAAATTTATTTAACTGCTCATTTGGCTTGCTGAATGCTTTTTATTAAATGCAATTTAATTTTGATATGTTTTAAACATAGTTTAATTGTACAAACAATATTTATTTTGATAAAATTTCAAATGTGCAAAACCAAATTCACAACACTTTAGCAGTCCACTGGCCACATGTGTCAGTAGGGTTGCCTAGCCCGGCTCTAACAAAAATAATTTCAAAGCTAAAGAAAAGCAGAGCAGCAACCTGATTTCTGCCCCCCTCTAATGTAACGACAGGAGGTCTGAGAGGAAGTGGGGGAACTGGAAGCACTGTGACAATCATCCAGTCAGGTCTTGCATATTTTGGATCCATCCCAAGAACAATGCAATCATCATCCATAATTCTTTTGAATATCTCAAGAATTCTCTCAGCAGACACAACGATTCTCCTTTCTCGAGATGGTTCATTCGTTTGCCTCCAGTCCGCAATGAGCTCTAGCCCATTGATTTCTATGTTTGGTTGATACCTACCACAGCCACTATGACTCTGTTTAAGGAAGATATGATAATAAACAAGTTGAAACAAGGTGTAAAAAAAAGATGTGATTGAATAATTGTGAAGAAAAAAATAAGAGTTAATTGTATTTTCTTTGGTTGTCTTAATCCAGTGCTACTATTTCAGTAACACTCTTTTTGTGAGGATATTTTGTCCACAGGATAAAATAAGATGATACCAAGAAATTTTTTTTAAGTTGCTGCCCTCTACCTTTGCATATGCTGTATAAAAACTGTAATGTCAAAAATCAATTATATTTTGAGATAAAGTTTTTTTATAAAAACAAAAATAGTTTTATTTTTATAGCGTTATTATTTTCAAAGATAAAAAAATTATGTGTGGTAAGTGAAGGTCTTAAAAAACTTAATTCCGCCAATCATTTTGAGTTAAAAAAAAAATTAAGCGTTACATTCAATATATAAGACTGCTTCACTAAACAAACAAACTAAATGCAAATAATAAGCAAATAGTAAGATCATACATGAATGATTTTGATAGTACATCCCTGTAGTGTTGAATGTTGAGATGGTGTAATTAAAATATGGAAAAAACTTCACATTTCAAGAAAACCAGCTTAAAATTTCAAGTTCGTAATATAGTAATAATTCTTCACTTAATATTTCAAGAAAAGATACAACCCTTTGAATAATTTTAAATTATGTAAAAAAATATTTAGCCGCTCTTTTACTACATATTTTTATATATTTTTAACTGCTCAAACAAAACAAACTATATTATTGACAACACCTTGGTATCTGTTTCGAGCCTTCTTACAAATGACAATACTTCATCAAACTTCCATGAAAAAAAGAATTATTATTTGGAAATTCAGCTCATTTAATGGTAATCCTAACCCTGTTGATCCTGGTTTGCTACACAAATAATCTTTTATAATCAAAACCTTTTGTCAGAACTCAGAATCTTACTAATTGCTGGTAAGATGTGATGCATGCAAGCCATTAATGTTTTGATGAAATGCATTAAAAATTTGAATGAAAGTCTACATCTAATTTCCCAAGACAATTTTAAACAACAATTAGCAGTTAGCTTACAGCAATTAGCTCAAAATAAATGTGAATTATTTTTGAAGGCCGCTTGTATTTCTATTTAAAATTTAGAACAAAGTATTTTTCTCACTCCTTGCAGAGTGTGAATTTTTAAATTTATCTCAATCTCTTTATACTTGAGCCTAATTTGATGCCGACAATCAAAACAGTATATAATTTAAAAATTTTAAATTAAAAAAATCAAATAGTGTTTTCTTGATAATATTCCACAGCACCCCATCAAATATCTCCCTGGCGTTAGAGCGCCCCCAGGGGGCGTTATACCCCTTATGAGAACCACTGGCCTAAATCATAGAGGATGATGTGCAATGTTTCATAATTGTTGAAGAGCCTGGATTTGTGATGATCTAAATGATTTTAATTACTGGGGCGCAAAAATATATTTCTGTACCTAATATATAAAGCTTAGCGTTACTATGTTTGTAAATGGGTTGATCAATCACAAGAAAACAAAACAATGTATCACAATCAAATTTTACATGGTCATTCCTCCTGACCTGTAAATAGTTCTTGGAAAGTGTGTTCTTAATCCTCTCATCCCAAAAGCCACAATTACAATAATATTAAAATGTACAGGCTAAAGAGTAAAAAAATACTATTTTCAAATGGCTTCGAGAGACGTTCAAGCTAAGTTATTTTTGGTGTATGCATTTTTAATTAGCCTTTATCCAGAGTGGTGCCCTTTCAAAAATCTATTAAAGTGCTTTCAATGTGCTTTTGTTTGGAGCAAGCATTTTAAATATAGCTTTATTCTATGTTCACAGAACAGTGTCCTTTCAACAAATGTTTGAACTAATTTTTTCAACAAGCGATCACCTGTTTAATGCAATCATACTCTTTTATAAAGGGAAATAAGTGTTGTACAGGCTAAAGAGTAAAAAAATACTATTTTCAAATGGCTTCGAGAGACATTCAAGCTAAGTTATTTTTGGTGTATGCATTTTTAATTAGCCTTTATTCAGAGTGGTGCCCTTTCAAAAATCTATTAAAGTGCTTTCAATGTGCTTTTGTTTGGAGCAAGCATTTTAAATATAGCTTTATTCTATGTTCACAGAACAGTGTCCTTTCAACAAGTGTTTGAACTAATTTTTTCAGCAAGCGATCACCTGTTTAATTCAATCATACTCTTTTATAAAGGGAAATAAGTGTTGTACCATTTTAAGAAAATAGAGTTAATTGCTTGGTATAAGGGGGGTTGAGACATTAGGTTAGAATTATCAAATAGTTCAGGGACAAGAAAAAAAGGTTCTTTGGCATACCTTGAGGTTTATGGTCCTGATGGTTCTTTTATTAATTTTTATTACCAGCTTTAGATGATGTGTGTGGGTAAGAGAGAACCACTGTGATTTAGCATTTTATGAATACGATACAGCAATGTCTCAAAGGCACAATTTGTTACAAACGAAACAACATCAGTCCATAGTTGATTTCCTTTTTTATATAAAATTATGGTACATGTTCTACATTAATTATTAGCTTCTTAAATGCCATGCACACCATTTTTTACCATCATCAGATAATGACACAGCAGTGTTTCAGTTAAGAACGATGCAAGACAATGAGCAATGAAAAACCACTAAACATGATAACGGAATTCATTAATATGTAAATTATTATCTTTAATTAGCTGTATGTCTTAAATTTTTAAAAAAAATGTTAATTTAAATTTCTTAATAAGATTTCAAATGTTCATCCAAGTATCTTTCTGGTGTAATATTATCGACAATGTACATTAGAAAAATGTGTCTGTTTGTACCACATACGTTTGTTACATGAATTAATGGATCTTGATCAAACTTGGGATAGATAGTTATAACACTTCAATATCCAGAATGAAATGACTGATGGGGCTTGAATTTTAAAAAAATAATTTGGGGGCCCAAATTTAGTTTTTTCTTTAATGAGCTTCATAAATAAAATTGTAATTAATGGCTAAATCTAGATTAAACGTTGTTCTTGAAAATCTACATTAAAAAATATTCAAAACTGTTGGGGCAAGGGAAGACACTAATTCGATACATACGCTATATCTCTTGCCTTTTTTTGAAATGATTTTAATGGGACAACTTATAAATTTTAAATTTTGCTATTTATCTGAAGAAAAAATATAGGGCCCTTATTTTTGTGCTGATATTCACCTAATAGAATGGGTCCTTACAGTTGCTTTTATTTTAATTTTAAAGGAAAATATGTAGAGTTATCTTATTCAATTTAGATATTTCAGTATTGAAATATTGATGATATAGCAGAGGCATTTTTTAAAGGTTATTTGACGTTTCATAATAAAAAAAAAAATAATTTTCAAGCCAATCTATATAGTTCAAAGTAGATATAAAGATTATGAACATGTCAATGGGATTTAAAAGTTTATGGAAATTTTAGTTTAGTTTTATAGTTTGTTCTTTCTATAATTTTCTGTGAATTTTCTCAGCATTGTTGAAGATATCTTTTAAACGTTTCTTGAATTCTCTACCGTATTCTAGAACATTCGATTTTTATAAGGGTTTTACGATTATATAAATTTTATTTTTTTTATGCTTCTTATGTTTCTGTTTGTCTCTATGACTTTCCTCAAATATTATGAAATCAGATTTAAAGATATTTTTGAAATTTCTAGAAATTTTCCATTGAGTGTAGTATGTTCTAAAATGTATTTTCCTTATAATAGCCAAATCTATGAAAGAAGGCTTAGGTTAAAATACAAGATTCTACGTAACCTGTTGCATCTAGGCCAACTTTGGTAAATATACCTTTCATAATCCCTTTGAAACTTTGAGGATTTTGAACTAATAATATCCACATCTTTTTGTGCATGGGGCCCTAATTTTATTTTAAATAAAATGCCCTACCTTTGGCATTTTTCAACTAAATTTGAAGGGACAAAGTTTAAAATAAAGTTTGTTTTCTACTGAAACTAAAATAGTAACTGCTGTATAATATTAAAGATTCAGTTCTTTTGGTGCCAAGAGGCCCCAAAATAAAATAACATCTGTGTAAATTCCTTCTAATTTAAATGTGATAAATTTGAAAAATTCATTTGAATATTTATCTCAAATCTCACAGATTTTTATATTGCCCCTATCTCAGGGATAGCTAATATGGCCCATTTTGAAATGGGTTCCTGCCATGGATCCTATTTTATTTGAATTGAATAAACAGCCATAGCTTTGTCATTGGTGTATATCTTTTTTTTTGTTGTATTGTATTTGTTAAAAGTTGTATTTGTCTCTAAATCATGGTTTTTGGCTTGTAAGGGGGTGGGGCCCAAATTTCAGTGTTTACAAGTGTTATATGGCTTTTTATTGAAGAAAATTGTTAATTTTAGTTGATGCTATATCGAAGTGTTTTTGACAGGGTCCTAAATTTATGTTTACACTGATAAAGGTTTGGAAGTTTTTTTTACGAATACAAACCAGAGCAAAGTCTGGTATATTGGTTAGTATTTCTGAAAATCATTGTCATGAGATATAAATAAAAATTACGAAAAATAATTGGTTAAAAAATGTTCAGCAACATCATAGTACTCCATTTTAAGTTTGAAATTATGTATTTAAAATTTTGATGATCTAAATGGATTAATTTTTAAACAAAATATACATTTATTTGTAGGCCTACTTTGAAACCATTATATTTAATTCTTTTTTTTTTATCAATGTAATTTTGTAAATGAAGAGTTTTTTCAACCTAAAAAAAACTACATCAAAAGATTCAAAGAAAACATTTTAGTCTTCCATTTAACTGTGCTCACTCCATTGACCGTAGCACGTAATTAAGAATAATAATAATTACTTCTAACACAAATAGATGGTAGTAGCAAGTTGTCCATACTTCATTTTTTTTGTCATTGATCATTCTTTACTATAACAAAAATCCAGAACTCGAATTCTTGAATAATCAGCCAATTAATTTCTTTAACCGAAAATATAATGTAACATATAACAAAACAAAAGAATGTAAAAAAAAATACCTCGCCTATTAAAATAAGGATTTACCAACACCAACTCTCATTTCTGGTAAAACGTTTCTGGTCATCACCAATCTGTCATGAAAGTACCCAATATATTTCTAAGAATAAAAGTATAAGGTTAATTTGAAAATTCATCAATTTTTTGGGCACGACACAAAAGAAAATAATTTCCCTGACAAACTAAAAAAGCTGTCATCCCTGGTGCCACAAAAAAATGATGCTTGCAGCATGCAGTTTTACATACCCTTTTAAGCCAGTGTTGGAGTACCTACTATGAAGTGCATATAATGCATAGTCAGTTTAAAATCTAATTGTTTAATCCAATAATCATTTTTTTAAAGAAGGAAAAAACAAACTAAACCAAAACAAACCTAATTTTGACCTACTTTTGTAATATAAAGAATTTTCAGCATTACCCTAGTTCAAAATAATAATTTATTTCAACTAATTTACAGGACTGCAAGCAAGTGCCCATGATATTGAACAAGAAAAAGTTAACAAACATTCCTTGATCAATATCACAGTAGTGTGCATTAGTCATGGCATGACAACCACATGGCATCTTGGATGAATTGTATGTTTCAATATTTTGAAGTGGTGGCCCAAATGTGAAGTGCACATGACATGGTATGATAATTAAGAAATGCCTAGTCTTGTACAGATTACATAGCAAATGAATCTACAAAGCAAAAAGGCAGATTATCAAATCTTTAAAATAATTTCTAACGAAAAACTTGAGTTTCATATAATGATATTTAATTTCCCTTTTTAAAAAAATAAATAAATTAAGACTACTTTACCTTAGGTGCATCTTCCGAGCGTTCTGTTTTCCAAATTTCCTCTTTGTTATTTATCTCATCTCCTCCATTGCATATATTTCTGGTTTTACATAAATTGTAAACATGTTCCAGGCGAATCTGTGGCCAACCTTTAGTTTTACTTATGATATCTATCATTTCTGGGTGATTCTGGGGAGAACATTCTTTCATTAAAACAAACACATTTTTTTAGGAACAGTTTTGATTAATCTTTGAACAACTTTCTAAAATTAACTGCACACATTAAAAGATGCACATGTTAATTTTAAAACTGTGAAAAGAATATTTACCGGATCCATAAGAAGTTTGGAGCAAAAAAAGCATACACATCGTAGGATTTCGATGGTCTTGGTAAGAAAAGCAACATGAAATACAGGCTTAGCAAGTTCAATGTGACCAAAATGACCAGGACATTCTCTCAGATTTCCTGCACATGTCTGACATCGAGAAGTTCGGTCAATCACACCTTGCCTGGGATCCATAAGTCCACCAAGTTTGGGCTGACCACATTCCATAATCTCAGGGTATTTGATGCCACCATTGTCAGTCACTGACATGCTTAGCTGTAAAATAATACACACAGGTTATATCCGAATTCCATTGTTTACCCTTGTTATTTGTATTCCATGTTTCAGATACGCTCCAATTTAACAAACTAAATATTGTTCTTTACTTTATTTATGATGGTTTAGACTTTTATTCTGTATAATATTAACTTAACTGTAGTCCAAAAATACTGTATTTAAAGAAAGAAAATGAAAGGAAATCCACACCACATAAATCGCCAGAAGTCATTCATTCATATAGTGCCACTAGCTGTTGCACAGAGTATTGGAATGGTTTACCTAAGTACTTTTTAGTAATTTTAACAATTATTTATACGAATTTTACACTATGAGGAGGATCCAATTTTCTGATTAATAAAATAGGTTCCTTACTCACTAGTAGCCATAAGCAAGAAACATTTTTTTTTACAACATAGAAATATGAACAGTGCATTATAACAATTAAGCCAAAACTGCTTAAAGTCTGTATGCCCACCTGCCACAGTACAATTCAAGTTCTTAAATATTTATGACTGGCTTTTTCGAGCAATATTGATAAATTACTACTATGGCACCCTTATGACATATGAGGGTTTGAGACATACAGAAATTATGGCAAGTTAAATAAAATAAAAATCTTAAAATAGTAGTTAATAACATCCAGTGGTGGGATTAAGCCAGTTTGCATTGGTACTGTCTAACAATACCTAATTTTTTTGATGAGTTAGGCAAACAAGTTGTTTAAATGGGACTTATAATCAGGGTTGTCTCTAGGATGGGCACCTGGATAGCACTCCAACTGAGTAACTTTCAATCAAACAAAATGACTATTTGTCTAATCAGCCTACCTGGGAATGCAATAGTTTTTCTTTGGTGAAAAGATTGATAAATAATACAAGTGTGCTTTTAGTCAGATATTTTTTAAAAATTTTGTTTTAAAAAACCTTCCTTAGAACTTAATCTAGCTTTCTGTACCTCTTATATTATTCTTTTTTAAGTATTAGCTTCATGAAATAATTAACTACCTTAGGCTTAGCCTATCTATACTTAAAATCAAATGGTCCCTTTTAATTTATTTGATTATTTGAATCCCACCCCTGACCAAATTGAATACAAGTGTAAAAGTTTTGATGTGGCCCAGGGGGGTGGTATTTGATGGAGGGGGGTCTCAGCAGACAGTATGAACACTTATACAAAAGACTCTGCGATAATTATCCTGAAATTCTTAAAGTCCATAAATAGCTTATTTGTATCTCTAATAAAGCCGTCTATCACCTAAATGTCTGAAATCTATGCTTTCTAAATATTTCAAAGGCTATAAAAATATCATCACAACGTTTCTTTATTAACATCATACTGTTGCTTTGTGTTTTTTACAAGTGAACTAGATATGACAACAGAAATTTGTTTCCACTGTTTGCCTGTATATGTTTCTGTGAGTGTGACATTCTTATTTTGTTTGGCCATGCCATTGGCTGCTAAGCTCTTTTGATTCTCACTGCCCTTTCCAAATTTACGCAATCCACTAATGCTTTATGTTGAATTCAAGTACACTTCAAAATAGCAAATACATTTTTAACATATTAAAGTTAAAGGTTTTAGTAAATAACTCCCCTGATAGAAAGCCGCAGCTCTCCTGTGCACAGAGACATCCTTTCTGGAAACCACTAGGCTGTGCCAAAAATACAGCGGAGAAAAATTGTGATACACTTTTAAACACGGTTTGGTTTATGGTGACGTCATAATTGTCTATAAATATATTAACTATATCTTAATTAAACACATTTTTTTTTTTATGTATGCTGAGGAGGGGTGTCCAAAAAGTAGGGGTGATCAGTGGGAGGCGTATTGAAATTTGGCCTTTTTCTGTATGTAATATATATTGATGGCCCTTTGGTAACATCACATCAAAGCATTGAAGACTAAACACAGCATGGGGACAAAATGTAATGTTTATATGGTGTAGAGAGTGATTTAAGCCACATTATTAAAATAGCAGATAGCTGAAAATCTACATAAACATGAATTATACTGATAATGTTTTATAACTGATGGCCATAAGCTTAGGTCTAACTTAGTCAAGGAATGGAGACATTTTTTGCAATATTTCATTGATGGAAGCATTAAGGAATGGCTAAAATGTTTGGAACAGGTTGTTGAAAGTCGAGGAAAACATAATAATTATACAATTTAAAATATATTCTTCTTCTTCTATATTTTGAGGGCCCACGATCAATATCTGATTATTTACGTTGACCAGATTTTTCTGGGGATGACCTGGGTCCCCGAAGCCAAAATGCTTGGTGAAAATTGGATGAAAGACACGCTTTCCTGAAGGGCAAAGAATGACTCCATTAGTGTACATTCTATAGTATACTGTAAGTTATGTACATAGTAAAACCTTACGTTGTGTTAATCAGGAATAGTGGGTGAAATAGTAGTGAACAATAAAGTAGCAAAGTACCAGAATTGTTTTGTGAGTAATCTATTAATACTTTCTGAGCCTGAGACTGAAAATGTCACTTTTTAAATGATTATAAAAGGAAAAACAGTTTGTCAGTGAGTAACCAACTACTAACATTTGACATGTTGTAAAAAATTACAATAAAAATAAACTGATGCAAACGATGTATGTCAGAAATGAAGCATGAACAAGTTAATTCTAATTATTACTGTAATAGTCTGACAAACTAATAATTCTTAGATGAGTTGATAGCTCTCAGAACATCAGAATATTTTTCATAACATCATAAAAATTGTTACATTTTTCAGTGGCGATTTATCTGGTGTCCACATGTTTTTTTAATCAGAGAAAATACTCTTACAATGGGGGCATTTGTCCTTGTCTAGAGAAAAGTACGAAGTAAACCGGGACATCTGATCAACGTAAATTATTTTCAATATTATTATATACCTGTTACTAGTGTTACTTCAAATTTATATAGTCATAGACCAATCAATATCAATCAGTTCCCACAATAATATAATTATTGAAATTGAAAATTATTATATTACATTATATTATTTATATAATTATAATCCTTTCACTGGCTAATGATCATTGGAGATGCCACGACTTATTTTCCAGAGAGTGACACCCCTTTATTTATTTTTACTAAATTATTTTAGGGATCGATTTAGAGTTCAGGTTAGGCATAGGGATCAATTTAGGGTTCAGGTTAGGCAGCACTTTTAGGCAGAGGGATCAATTTAGGGTTTCAGGTTAGGCATAGGGATCGATTTGGGGTTCAGTTTAGGCATAGGGATAGATGACATCAAGTGACGTATCAACCAAGGTGGCGGCCACTGATAAAATAGTGGCATTTTCAGTGACCATGCCATTTACCCTCTCACTTTTTGAACCCACCCTGTGTATGGATAAAATGAGACTTCCCTCCCCCCCCCTCCCTTTTTTTTTAGTGTTCGCAATTGGATCGGCAGCGCCATTTGCTTGTTTTGGCTAATCCATGGTCCATACTATTAAAAATTAATGTCCATTTTGAATCTTAAATAAACCCTAAGTCCTAAGCCTAAGCCAAACCGAAATAAACGGACTTTACGACTACGTGTAACATTAAAATAAATTATATATGCAAAAATTAAAGTATCTTTCTTGTACCCCATTATAAATAACTAAAAGATCCACCTAGTACATTATAGCACTTAAACAAAATTTAGTTATTAGTAACATCATAATGCATGAATTGTCTTTCATCCGGCCTTTGGTTCAATGCAATTCATAACGTGCCATTTTATTGAATACAATAGACCTAAATTGTTTTAATGGGGGAAGAGCATTAGCCACAAGTTTAGTGCTCTTTTCGTATTTCTTTTGAAGAGCCCGCCTACTTCGTGTGGATATTCCCATTTTCATTTACCTTAGTTCGCATTTTAACTATCGACGTCTACTTTATTAAGTCTAGTCACATACCGTAAATTTAATTTAAAACTTCAGTGTCTCAAAGTCACCAACTTGAGACTTGGAATAAATATGAACTTAAATGTTCTAATATGAAATTCCGAATGGTCAACTGGTATACTTTTAAGCAAATTTATAAATATTAATAAAATAAAAATGTATCTAAAAATAACCAGCTCACACTACTCACTGTATCACTAGTGTTATCGTTACCGAAAAAAAAATTAAAAAATGCCTACTTACTATTTCTTGAGGGTCCAGTATACCAAACTGGATTTTTTTCACCTCCCTCAGTGGAGCTTTTGGTTCTCCAACTCCTGCTACTGTGATACCCGTGGCCGTGTCACAATCAGCCACTGTCATTTTCATTTTGGCACAGTACAGTGTGGCCAGCTCAACTTATAGTTATAGACTGGGACTTGACACTAAATAAATCAGAGCTATAGCGTCGATGACAAAGTGTAATAAGGAGCTTATTGATGTATTATTATACATTTTTGTGAGAGGCATTTTAACATCTATAATAAAATAAGAAACAAAATGGCTGTCAATGTCACTTTCATAGCCCACGAGCAGTTTCACTTTCAATTTCATTGCTTGAGTGCCCACGACGTAGCACTGCAAAGTGTAACAATTGTGGAATTCGTTGACGCTCGTAGGGAATAGTAGAGCTTGATATATTAAAGCTTGAAATGGACATGAACCGTTCTTTTGATCGCTCTGTCTTTTCACTTCAATCAATATGTTTTTTTGTACTATTTCCCCCACACGGCTTGAACGCAGTGCCAACATAAATTCCTGATATAGCTGTTTTAACTACACTGCTAACTAAGTGATAGACGGCTTTCTGAAGAATTTTTCCTGCTATTAATTTTAATCTTTCAAAGATTCATTTTTTAATACATGTTTTCACTTTCAAAAACAGATTGGAGAGATACTTAAATACATGCTACAACATCAATGACAAGAAATATCAACGTGATTTAAAACGTTAATTTTTAATTTGAACTTTTGGGGGAGGGGGCGTCCATTAATTTGTTCAACAATTTTAAAGCAATTTTAGACCCCCCCCCCTTTAACAACTGTCAGAATTTAAATGACCCCCCCATCCCAAGAAAGTATGTCAAAATTTCCATACAACCCCCCCCCCCCAATTCATTATAATAAAATAAATATATAAATACATATTATTTTGTGCTGATTTATTTTAATAAGACAAAATTGTAGGAACAACACGTTATTGCATCTTTAGCTTGTTAATCAACAAGTCAAAACTTTATATAACCAAAATTGTACAACTATTTTAATGTTCACTAATTGAATTTGTTAAAATAATGTAATAACCAGTCAGTTTTTAGGTTAAACATTTTAATAGAGAAAACGTGATAGTTGACATCAAGTAATTACCGCCCCCCCCCCCTTACTATTTTGTTGACATAATTAATGGACGAACCCAGAGGTATGTGAAGAAATATCGTAGGGACGGGATCTAACGTTTTGTGATGATGGGGGAAGAGGGTAAAAAATCGGATCAAATAGCGTGACGTCATTTGTGGATGGCCCATAAAAACGTAAACGCCGTGATTATTATTAGTATTTTTTTTTCCTTAAATAAATTAAGCAACCCCCTACAAACAAAGTTCCTCGTCTGATTCTTATACACTCAATTTTGTTTAGCATTTTTGTCATTGTATGTGATTTTTCATTTGTGTGAATGTAGCAACTGATTTTTGTTTTTTTGTATGGGAATGGGTTTTATCAAACTTAGTGCATGTAAGACCCGAGAGACTAAACTATATATTTAAACCCAAATACGTCACAAATACAAAGAACACAGCAGCAGCTACACAATTAATCTCCACAACAAAACACGCACCTATCGAACAAATCATATTACATTCATCTTCACACCCCCCCCCCCAACCCACACTTTTTTTTCCTTCTATTTTTCTAAAATAGAAGAATTTGATGTTCAGAGGTTGGGGGTGGGAGTGGCGCTGAAACTTTGACAATGTCTTGTCATCGGCAACGAGTCTGTGTGTTCAGCTCGATAGGATGAACATAATGTCCATAGATCTACAGTGGCAGGGAAACCACAACGCCGGATACTGCACGCCAGGAGTTTAAAAGAATAGTTTCTTGACGTAAACACATTCTAGAGTCTATATCAGGGGTCGGGAACCTGTTTGTCTGAGAGAGCCATGGACACCACATATTTTGAAAAATAATTCTATGAGAGCCATACATTATGTTTAAAACTAAAAATTCAAGTAAATGTGTGCATTTTTTTGTAATTTCAACCCTAAAAATGCAATAATTATGTCTCTGAATTCTTTTTGATAACATTGTCATGCTGTTGCTAATCAATAATGAGTATTTCTTACCATTAATGCGACTTTCTTTTTTTATAATCGAACATTTGTCTGCGAGCCAGATCAATAGAGCCACAGCTGGCTCGCGAGCCATAGGTTCCCGACCCCTGGTCTATATGATGATCATCGACACATCTTTTTTGTGTGTGAAGAACTGGGCAAGAGGGTGGGTGGAGAAGGATGGGATAGGGCATAGTGGGCGGTCCGTACCAGATGGCATTACAAAAAATATATATACATTAAGAGTTTGAAGGGCGGTATTTTTGGCCAACTGCAACATATTTTCGTGGGGGAATAATTAATTGTTCAGCCCATTCACCCTGTGGGGAAATAGTTTTTGGACAGTTCCACCAGAACTAAGGAATTAACTAGGAATGTCTTCACAGAAGAAAGAGTTCCGTGATATGATGAACTGACGAGCATTATTAAACAAAGGTTGAACAGCAACACATTGAGGTGGACAATGGCAACCCATTGAGGTGGACAATAGCAACGCATTGAGGTGGACAATGGCATTACATTGGGGTGGACAACAGCAACCCATTGAGGTTGACAACAGCAATACGTTGAGATGGACAACAGCAACACATTGAGATGGACAATAGAAGCACATTGGTGTGGACAACAGCAACACGTTGAGGTGGACAATAGAAACACATTGTTGTGGACAACAGCAACACATTGAGGTGGACATTAGCAACAAAATGAGGTGTACAACAGCAACACATTGAGGTGGACAGTAGCAACACATTGAGGTGGACGACAGAAACACATTGAGATGGACAACAGAAACACATTGAGGTAGGTAAAAAAAAACTTAAACACATTGAGGTGAACAACAGACAAACATTGAGGTGGACAACAGCAACACATTGAGGTAGACAGCACCAACACATTGAGGTGGACACCAGCAACATATTCAAATAGAAAACAGCAGCACCTTGTCGTGGAAGATTGGTAGTGGTGGATAACATTTAATACTGTCTACTGAAATATTTGTGTTAAAATGGAAATGTGTATTTGTGTATATTTTTCTGCATAATTTAGTTTTAATATGTTTCGGTTGGTTTTCTCTTTTCTGCTATGCATTACGTTTTACAACGCTGTTTGTAAAGGGATGTTGGGGGGGGGGGAGGGGGGAGAGGGGGGTTCTCACCTGTCAGTTTTCCTGTTGTTAGAAGCTCCCTAAACTGTGTCTGGCTTCACAGTTCGAAGAAGGGTGCAGACGGAACACCTTATCGACTTCCTTGTTTTATCGATCTACCGCTATTGAACGGGATCGATTCTGTGTGACGACCCATGTGCTTATCTGGCTTCACAGACCGAGGCAAGTCACTACCATTCATTAGTGCATATTTTATCTTTAAAAAAAAAACGCCTTGTGTGCAGGGATTTGGGTACCCCGCTACACATGAGACTCAAATTGAGAAGCGTGGTGGATTTTTAAATATTTTTCAATAGGGTTAATGGTTGACATGGAAAGGGAATGGCATTTTGTCTGCTGAAAAATAGTATACTTTGATCAGTCAATTCATTCTGGAAGAGATCACGTGTGTTTGGTAAGTATATTGTTACGTTCAAGTAAACTTAGTCGACTCCTATGTTGAATTGTTAATTTCAATATGGTGAGCGAATGGTGGTCCTACATATCCCAGAACTGGGAATGGTGGTCCTACATTACCCAGACTGGGGGGGGGGGGGGGGTGGGCCGGGGACTTTTTTGTTCACATGCGGTCCGGAAATATGGGGAGCGAATGGTGGTCCTACATATCCCAGAACTGGGAATGGTGGTCCTACATTACCCAGACTGGGGGGGGGGGGGCTGAGCCGGTGACATTTTTGTTCACATGCGGTCCGGATCAGGATATTTTGAGATATAATAATACCCGCTAAGCCAGAGTCA
This sequence comes from Lymnaea stagnalis, assembly GCA_964033795.1. Lineage (NCBI taxonomy): Eukaryota > Metazoa > Mollusca > Gastropoda > Lymnaeidae > Lymnaea > Lymnaea stagnalis. The sequence continues at coordinate 491,442 of CAXITT010000035.1, forward strand.
GTGAGTTACAAAAATGTAAAATAAGAAAAGAGATATCTTCTCATCTTCTTTAACAGGGTTTCACCGAATGGAGAGAAGTACATGCACGGAACCAGTTGCAACCAAGTAGGCATCAAGGCCGAAGGCTTCAAAACACCAATAGCTTAATAATATAATCCTAACCCAGTGGTGCTAGACCTTTTTAGAGCCGTGGCCCCTTTATAACATTTAGCAAGTTGTGGCGACCATTACCAGAATTATATTTCGAAATTGAGACGCAGGTATTGAGCCGGAAATAAGGGGGGGGGGCATATATTGTTTGTAGATAAGAAAGTGTTGGTCCTGTAATTTTGATCCGGGGGGGCTGGGGGGTGGAGGGAAGCAGAAGTAAGGGCTAAGAAGAATGGAGAGCTCTGTAGATGGGGCTCTGTAAGTCATTCCCTAGAAAATATTTTGAACACTTCACAAATCTGATTGTAGTTTTGATAAATTCACACACCTGATTGTAGTTTTGATAAATTCACACACCTGATAATAGTTTTGACAAATGTACACACCTGATAATAGTTTAGATAAATTCACACATCTGGTTATAGTTACGCGTGGAAAATGCCAACTTTTAATTTTAAGGAAACAAAAAAAAAAGAAAAAAAAAAAAAAAAAAAAAAAATCAAATAAATAAAAAAAAAAAAAAAAAAAAAAAAAAAAAAATCAATTGTG
>CAXITT010000035.1:492673-510048 GCA_964033795.1 Lymnaea stagnalis
CACACACACACAACACACACACACATGCACACACACAAAACACACACACACATGCACACACACAACACACACACACACACACATGCACACACACAACACACACACACACATGCACACACACACACAACACACACATACACACATGCACACACACACAACACACACACACATGCACACACACAACACACACACACACACATGCACACACACAACACACACACACAACACACACACACAACACACACACACACATGCACACACACAACACACACACACATGCACACACACACAACACACACACACAACACACACACACGACGCATACACAGACTTTGGCTACTCAGTGTCAACAGCCAGTCAGCACGCGAAATGAAACATAAATCGTGCGTAGAAAGTGCCGTGGTCAAAATCAAAGTACATGCATCTTAGTAGGACCAAACAATTACACACAATGCGCAGCAAGTAATTTATAATTTTCAGATCTCTGTAAATTCATTTGCCTACATTTCAATTCCCACCAATCACAAGTCAGTGTTCGATTATTCTTTATTTAATTAAGGTAAAAAGTAGACATCCTCTTGAAACAGTATGTTCTGGTTTTATTATTTCCACTCTGTTGGTGGAACCCATGAGAGAAACTGATAAGATAAATCTTTCTTTGTAACACCCGGGCCCGTATTTGTTTCCCCTTGTCCGGGTATGTGCCGGGTGTGCTAAAATTGGCATTTCCGGGTATCCGGATCAGTAGTTAGCTCAGCACTAACCCCAAAATGGTGAATGGTTGTCCTACATTATAGAGACATGTGAATGGTTGTCGTATATAATACAGACATGTGAATGGTTGTCCTACATTAGACAGACATGTGAATGGTTGTCCTACATTATACAGACATGTGAATAGTAGTCCTACATTCGACCGACATGTGAATGGTTGTCCTTCATTATACAGACATGTGAACGGTAGTGCTTCATTAGACAGACATGTGAATAGTTGTCCTACATTATACAGACATGTGAATAGTAGTCTAGAGACCGACCGAAGTTCGGTTTCGGCACCGAAAGTGGCCATTTTATCACTTTCGACCAAGTTTCGGTTTTGGGCCGAAACTGAAAGTTAACTTTCGGCTTAATTTCGGTTTCGGCCGAAAGAGAAAAGTTAACTTTCGTTTTTTTCGGTTTCGGCCGAAATTGACTTACACTTTCAGCCATCCGACCATCCGACCGAAAGTGACTGAGGTTTTCGGTCATCTAATTCTCAGCAAAAGCGCTATTTAACAACAAACTAAGCAACATTTAAAAACAAACTAAACGATCTTTAAGAACAAATTAAGCAATCTTTAAGAACAAACTAAACGATCTTTAAAAACAAATAAAGTGATCTTTAAAAACAAATAAAGTGATCTTTAAAAACAAATAAAGTGATCTTTAAAAACAAATAAAGTGATCTTTAAAAACAAATAAAGCGATCTTTAATAAAAAAAAAAACTAAACGATCTTAAAGAAAAAACTAAGCGATTTTTAAGAACGAACTAAGTGATCTTTAAAAACAAAACAAATGATCTTTTATAGTAAACCAAATGATTTATTAGAATAAACTAAGCGATCTTTAACAGAAAACTAAATGTTCTTTAGGAACAAACTAAAAGATCTTTAAGAACAAACTAATCGATCTTAAGGAGCAAAATCAATTATCTATAAGAACAAACTAAGCAATCTTTATGAAAAAACTAAACGATCTTCAACAACAAAATAAGCGATCTTTAAGAAAAAAACTAAACGATTTTAATAACAAGCTAAAAGATCTATACAAATAAACTAAATGATCTTTAACCCTCTATTACGCAATGTTGCCATTTGGCAACAAAGCGAAATTACACTACTGCTAGTACTGCAAGCCCAATTTTTAATTTGTTGGAGTGGTTCCCCTTTTCAATTACGAGGTTTCAAACTTTTATCCTGAAGATGTCTTCACTTTCGCTTTGCAGTTTTTATGTAAGAACACATTTTAGACGGTCACAGTTGACTACAATTTTTTCCGCCGAATCCAGTAAGTACAAGCTGTTTTTTTATATCACATAATGATAATTCCTGTTATAAAAAATAAAGAATGTTAAATTTAATGTTTGAACTGATATTAAATGAGCTTATGTTTGATATTTGTCATCATAGGTGGATGACATACGAAAAAAATGGTATGTTGCCAATTGGCAACAGTGCGTCGATGTGGTTAATTTTTTGTGTTTATTTTTTTGTTGCCAAATGGCAACATACAATATATAATCAGTTTATTTATTATAAGCTATCTGAATAATATTTTTTTTATGAAATATCTATACATATCTAATATTAATGTTATCCTTTTATATTTTGATCAAATTAACAGGTTTTAAATTAATGTTACAATTCTTTTTATAAAAAAAAAATGAATAGATACTATACAAGATATAAGTCTATATTGTAAGTTATTTTTTGTGTGGAATTATTAGTTTCCTATAATGTTTTTTTCTTCTAGAATTCAAATATCCAAACATCAAAGCAGTCATGGAACCATCATGCTTTTATGGAAAAAATAAAAATGTGGATATTCCTTCTATTCCTGAGGACTCCGAGCTATCTTCACGCGATGATGACATAGATGAAACTTTGACTCAAGAACACAACAAGTATGTTTTCATATACTTTTTTAAATTGCATTTAATCTCTAATATTTAAAAAAAGAACAATTATATAACATTCAAGCCAAAAGTTAAAGTAAACACTGAAAAATAATATTTAAAATTTCCCTTTTCAGCTTCAACCATATCAGACTCAGACTGTGAAACTAACGACACACCTGGTAATTCTTTAGACACTGCAATCCAACCACGGGCAAAACTATTTGCAAGAAATTTGCTTTGACACCACAGAGATGAAGCTGACATCCAGCTATTGGCACTGTAAGGTCTAATAGGCTTAAAAATTGCATAATGCCTTCAGATAAGGACTTGGCAAGAAATGGAAGGGGCTCCGCAATTCTGAAAACCTGCCACCATGACGGTGTTGATCTGTTTCCAGTCAAATGGGTTGACAATAGAGCGGTAACCACACTCAGTACATTTGCTGCTATTGAGCCCATGAAACGGGTCAAAAGATGGGACAAAAGGCTAAAAGGGAAATCTAGGTAACTTGTCCATCGGTAATCATGGTTTACAATAAATTCATGGGTGGTGTGGATCTTCTCGCTTCACTGTTGGCCGTATACAGGATACCAGTAAGGTCCAAAAAATAGTATCACTGTATAATATTCCACTTTCTGGATACCAGTATGGCAGTTGTGCTGGCATGGCTGATCTATAGGCTGATTGTACTAATGCGAATCGCGACAAAAAATATCCTCGGTGTACTTGATTTCAACACCAAGATGGCCATATGCCTAATGAAAGAAGGTAAAGCAGGGTTTAGGAAACTTGGCAGTCCTTTATTGGATATAGAGCCTCAACTTACAGCTAAAAATTTGAGTGGTCCTATTGCAGCTTTTCCACCCTTACCAGTAAGAGCTGATTATATTTGGCACTTTCCTGAGCCACTTGAAAACAAAGGAAGATGCAAGAGACCAGGTTGAAAAGAATTTTCAAGAATAAAATGTGCATAATGTAAAGTTCACATTGCTTCAAACAGTTCCACCAGCATTAAACCTGCATTTCACATATGTATATAAGTATTTACTGTCCCTCTATGTGCTCTATATACGGATGACATGATTTTCTATATTTTTGTGTAAAAAATGCTTATAAAATATGATTTTTATAATGATCTTTTTCATGATATAAAAGCATAATATGAAGATATGCTTGTAAGCTTAGTACTGATGACCATTGTTTGTGTAAACGATTAAATATTCACCTTTTAAAAATATTATTGTTATCGTTTCCTTTTCTTGTTCAGTTTTACTTTTCTGACCTTTAAGACGCACTGTTGCCATATGGCAACATACCAATAAAATCATTATTTTATTTTAAAAAATTATTTTTCTTGCATATTATGTCTATTTAAGTCCAATAACTATGAAATATGCCATCAAAAATTTTTTTTTCCATAAAAAACTAAAATTGCGTAATAGAGGGTTAAGAACAAACTGAATGATCTTTAAGAACAACTAAGTCATATTTAAGAACAAAATAAATGAACTTTAAGAACAAACTTAGCCATCTTTATGAACAAACTAAACGATCTTTTAATAACACAAATTTAGCGATCTTTTTTGAACAAACTAAAAGATCTTTAAAAAAAACTAAGCGATCTTTAAAAACAAACTAAGCGATCTTAAAAAACAAAATAAACGATTTTTAACAACAAACTAAGCGATCTTTATGAACAAGCTAACCGATCTTTAATAAAAAATAAAGCGATCATTAACAAAAACCTGAACGATCTTTAACAACAAACTAGGCTATCTTTAAGAACAACTAAATGATCTTTAACAACAAGATGTTATAATATATATTTATTTATATTCACGATTATCTCCTTTTTTAAATAAAAATATTGTAAATATTTATACTTTCCCCCATCATTTTCGATGTATGCAGAATGTATGCGGGAACGAATTTCAAAATATCTAAATATTTCATTTTCGGTTTTGGCATCGGTATCGGCCGAAATTCATTTTTAACTTTGGGTCGAAATCAGAAAATCAATTTCAGTCGGTCTCCATAGTAGTCGTATATTATACAGACATGTGAATAGTAGTCCTACATTATACAGACACCTGAATAGTAGTCCTGTATTATACAGACATGTGGATAGTAGTCCTATATTATACAGACATGTGACTAGTTGTCCAATATTATACAGACATGTGAATAGTTGTCCTACATTAGACAGAAATGTGAATAGTAGTCCTATATTATACAGACATGTGAATAGTAGTCCTATATTATACAGACATGTGAATAGTTGTCCTACATTCGACAGACATGTGAATGGTTGTCCTACATTCGATAGACATGTGAACGGTAGTCCTATATTATACAGACATGAGAACGGTAGTCCTACATTAGACAGACATGTGAATGGTGTCCTACATTATACAGACATGTGAATGGTAGTCCTACATTTTACAGACATGTGAATGGTTGTTCTACATTCGACAGACATGTGAATGGTAGTCCTACATTATCCAGACATGTGAATGGTAGTCCTACATTAGCAAGACATGTGAATGACAATCCTAGCCATTTTGATAAAATAGTCACTGACATTTTATAAGGCCAGACCTATAGTTCGGTTTGAATTGAACCAAAAAAAAAAAAAATGCACAAGGACTAAATTCCCATGAACAATTCAAGACAAACAATATATGTAATAATACTTCGAGAGAGAAAATATTTTCCAGTTTCAATTAAGCCTGAAAGAATGGAACAATAGTAGCATTAAAAAAATACATGTTTATCTCCTTTTCTTTGCGACAGAGAGACGTGTTTTTTTTTTTTCAGTGTTAACACTTTGGCTACATATTCAACCAGAATCCAGAAAGGTACAGCCATCACAAGTCTCCCAGTTAGCGTAGAGTTCTTGGTTACCTGCGATGTAGCACACAATGCACTGCTGCTGCTCCACAAGTAAACCGTACAAAGGGCAGGACTACTGGAAACTCCGGAAGCGACTCCTAAAAGAAGATTCGTTATTTGTGGATGGGGCGTTTCCGAACGATAACTCTTCCCTTTACTACAGCCGAGCTGGGCAAGGGGACGTCATATGGAAAAGACCTAAGGTATTCAAAGCAAGGTGTAGTAATTTGTTGCAGAACTACTTGTTTATGTTATAGTTAATTCTTCACTTGCGTCCAAAAGTTAAAAAAAAAAAATCTTTACAAGAAATTAGTGTAATGTATCTCGGCCACCCACACCCCACTTAACTCTTAGTAGTTTGCCATTGAAGAAAATAGTTGTATCTAGACCGGTGATCTTGAAACCAAGGTCCCGGGTGAAAGTACATTAAAAAAAACTAAAATGAAAATATGTTGCAGCCCTGTAAAATTGACAGTTATGGTGGGGATGCGAGACTCCGTCAAATAATTCTGAAATTGTGTAGAATATAGAGAAGGTTAAGAAACCATAGAACTATCCTATCATGTCTATCCTTACCTAACCAATTATATGCCCATGATTTTCCCACCAACTAAAGAGAGAAGTGTATATATGTGTGTGTGTGTGTTTGGGGGCTCTGCGAATGACAACATCTATTATCTTTAGGACATCGTTGCGGACCCGAAGTTCTTCATCGACTCGGCGAGCGCCGATGACTTCTCTCAGGGCAGTCTGGGTGACTGCTGGTTCGTGGCGGCCTGCGCTTGTCTGGTGCGGGATAAAACCTTGTGGAAGAAGGTGAGGAGAGACTGTACCCGCCAACAGGTGTTCATGCTGATATGAAGCCTATAGTTAAAACTTCTTTGGTCATAAAGAGTGGGATACGACTAGTTGATGAAAAGGGTCGTACACACACGGGGGGAGGAAGGGGGGGAGGGGGAAAGGAAGCAGCTGCTTCAAATCTTATATTTTTTGAGTGGGAGGGGCCGGGGGTGGGGGATGAAATAGAATTTCAAAAGTTGGCCACCGTAGGTGGTGGGAATTTATTTTACAGGTACAAAATTACTATAGATGGGAAAAATGTCGATATTTTTATGGTGCACTCTGACGAAATCACTAGACTTGTGAGTTTTGTGAGGAGAAATAGATTACATAATATTGCTTGTGGTTGGTTACGTTAGGGATTGATCTCCATTACATTGTACACACTTTTTGGTGTGGATACGTTTTCTGTACCACATAGCAATTCAGCCATCCACCAGACATTTGAATTTTGCGTATAATTTAACAACCCCTAAAAAACAAAGCTAGAACTGGTTAGTATTAGCAATAGCATTTTATCATCATCATCAGCAGCAGAAGAATCGTTATTAACTAAAGTAGAAGTGGTAGAAGCATCATTATAAAGACAATGTATTACTTTAGTCAATGAAAGGTTGCGCTGTTCGACGCCTCTTAAATATTATTTTGTTTGGATCTTAAAACTGACAAGTCCCCTATCTTGACTGTCATGCTCTATGATTGATTGACTGCACATGACTTCTCTTCCTTTTCTTGACAGGTAGTTCCAGACTTTGCGTCCCAAGTCTTTTCACCGCCTACTGAATACGCTGGTGTGTAGCGTTCAACAAAGCGTACCACGTGATTTTTTTTTCTTTTTTTTCAAAGTTCCATTGAGACCATTGAGTGTTTATTTTCATTGTTTATTTCAGTATTTATTTCAGTGTTTATTTCATTGTTCATTTCATTGTTTATTTTAGTGTTATGTTATGTGTTTATTTCAATGGTCATTTATATTGTTTATTTCTATTTTTAAGTTTTTATTTATGTGTTTATTTTATTGTTAACTATGCGTTCTTTTTCATTGTTTATTTCAGTGTTTATTTCAGTATTTATTTCAGTGTTTATTTCAGTGTTTATTTCAGTGTTTATTTCAGTGTTTATTTACGTTTATTTCTGTGTTTTTTCAGTGTTTATTTTAGTGCTTATTTCAATGCTTATTTCCATGCTCACAATATGAACAGCACTAATTACACTGGTCAATGTGCAGTGCCCCTGTTATATTCATGGCGGGCTTAATAGAAATTTAAATAACATCAATAGCACATATAGCAACACTAGCACAAGCAGCATCAGTAGCAACTGTAGCACCTGCAACACCAGTAGAACCAGTAGCACAAGTAGCATGACTAGCACCAGTAGCACCAGTAACAAAAGCAGCGCAGTCAGCTTGTGATGCTAGGTGGAGAGAAAATTCTATAAAAAAAAATTCCACACACTTAAAGTACTAAGTTCAACAAATAAAATTTATGATTAAATGGGTTAACTTTTGTATTCGACTCACTGCAACATCCAAACCCAACATGTGGAGAAACTATATGTGCATTGTATAGTACACACCTGAATTTAGTTTTACATCTCTCGGCCTTTAATTTGAGAGCAACAGAAGAGGTGGTTCCCTTGAGTAGGATGAGGTGGGGGGCACATTGTTGAATTTCGAGAATGTTCTGTTGGTCATTTTAAGCAGTTTTCGCATTTTTTTTCTCTCAGAAAACACACCGATGAAAAAATTTCTTTTGTAAACAAACTATAATTTTTTTTCTCGATGAACGGAAAATAATTACATATTTGAATTCACCCATCTTTAGAAAAAACAAATTGTCTCAATGGGAGCGTCCCCTCCCTCCTGCTCCACAATGGCTTCGTTACAAAGTAGTACTGCGCTGTTTAATGGATTCTTCAACTACGCTCATTTAAATGTTTTTAAAAGATACCCTGATAAATATTCAACACTAAGGCTTCCTCATTGTATGAAGTAATTGTATTTCACATTTTACATTAATTTAATTAAACCTATCAATAAAGTCAAAACTTCTACAATTGTACATTGTGCAGGTATATTCCACTTCAAATTCTGGCGCCTCGGCACCTGGGTCGATGTCGTCATTGATGACTACCTGCCCACCAGGCACGGACAACTCATTTACACACATTCCAGTTCCAAAAACGAGTTCTGGTCAGCCTTGTTGGAGAAAGCTTACGCCAAGTACAATATAATTTTAGCATTATATTTTTAGCTCTTTTTCTTTTTTTTTTTTTGCGTTGCAAAAGAGGGGGTATTTAGTAGGGTATATTTAAATGATTCGAACTAAAATATATCTTAAAGAAATAGTGGTTCTCAAACATTCAAACAATTTAATTTAGATAACCACTTTATTAGTATTATTAGTGTGTCAGTATTATTAACAATTCCGTGATTGATTCTAAATACTGGTATATTTATGTAGGCCTATATATATTAGTACGGCTAAAACACCCGTGATTAACTTCGGGGTTAGAGGGATTAAGGGGATTAGAGTTAAGGGGATTAAGGTTTGGGTGATTAGGGTTAGAGGGATTATGGTTTCGGGATTAGGGTTAGGGTGATGTCATTGAACTGATTGGAGAAAGTTATAAAAACTGCATAAAATATTGTACTTTTTATTTAGTAAAGGATGCTCGCTCATTCTTAATTCACCAGAGTTCAATCTACACGATACATGTTATAACAAATCATTTACCTAACGTATCGTGCTAGAGTTCAATCTACACGATACATGTTATAACAAATCATTTACCTAACGTATCGTGCTAGAGTTCAATCTACACGATACATGTTATAACAAATCATTTACCTAACGTATCGTGCTAGAGTTCAATCTACACGATACATGTTATAACAAATCATTTACCTAACGTATCGTGCTAGAGTTCAATCTACACGATACATGTTATAACAAATCATTTACCTAACGTATCGTGCTAGAGTTCAATCTACACGATACATGTTATAACAAATCATTTACCTAACGTATCGTGCTAGAGTTCAATCTACACGATACATGTTATAACAAATCATTTACCTAACGAATCGTGCTTCCGTTTTTTTTTAATGGTAATAAAATAGCATTTTATTTTGAGTCCCTGGAGTGCACAGCGCTTACTGAATGAAACAGCGCCAACACACGGGCGCACATTGGGGTTATATTAAAATGTATATATCAAAACAATACTGTTTATAAAATTTGGCGTCACAATACGTATAATAATATGCAAGACTTTACAATTGCACTTATCAGACTCTTCGGGAGCTACGAGGCTCTGACGTCAGGAAAATCTCGCGATGCACTGGTTGACCTAACTGGAGGCATAGGCGAGGGCCTCAAGATGGCCGAGTTCAGGACCGTGGAGGGCAGATCCCGCCTGTTTCAGATGCTGCTGGAGGCCAAGGCCAATCTGTCACTGATGTGCGCAAGTGCGGGAGTGAGTACTCTATTGTTTAGTTGAAAATCTCGAAGGGAGTTTCAAGGGAATGACTAGAGTCTGAAACAATGTGATCTGTTTAGCTCCCCATTATCTGACCAGTCAACCGGCACTGACTGGTTCATCGCCTTAACTATTGCTCATTGACTGGTTCATTGAATTTACCAATGCCTGTTGAACGGTTCATTGCCTTAACCAATGCCTGTTGGCTGGTTCATTTTTCTTTACAAATGCCTGTTGACTGGTTCATTGCCTCTACAAGTGCATGTTAGCTGGTTCATTGCCTTAACTATTGCCTGTTGGCTGGCTCATTGCCTTAACTATTGCCCATTGACTGGTTCATTGCCTTTACAAATGCCCGTTGGCTGGTTCATTGCCTTAACTATTGCCTGTTGACTGGCTCATTGCCTTAACTATTGCCCATTGGCTGGTTCATTGCCTTTATAAATGCATGTTGGCTGGCTCATTGCCTTAACTATTGGCCATTGACTGGTTCATTGCCTCTACAAATGCATGTTGGCTTGTTCATTGCCTTAACTATTGCCTGTTGACTGGCTCATTGCCTTAACTATTGCCCATTGACTGGTTCATTGCCTTTACAAATGCATGTTGGCTGGTTCATTGCCTTAACTATTACCTGTTGACTGGCTCATTGCCTTAACTATTGCCCATTGACTGGTTCATTGCCTTTACAAATGCCCGTTGGCTGGTTCATTGCCTTAACTATTGCCTGTTGACTGGCTCATTGCCTTAACTATTGCCCATTGGCTGGTTCATTGCCTTTACAAATGCATGTTGGCTGGCTCATTGCCTTTACAAATGATGTTGGCTGGCTCATTGCCTTAACTATTGCCGGTTGGCTGGCTCATTGCCTTAACTATTGCCCATTGACTGGTTCATTGCCTTTACAAATGCCCGTTGGCTGGTTCATTGCCTTAACTATTACCTGTTGATTGGCTCATTGCCTTAACTATTGGCCATTGACTGGTTCATTGCCTCTACAAATGCATGTTGGCTTGTTCATTGCCTTAACTATTGCCTGTTGGTTGGCTCATTGCCTTAACTATTGCCCATTGACTGGCTCATTGCCTATACAAAGTAAAACTCTAATTGTATGTTAGTTTTTTCGTCTCCACGTTTTATCATCAACTGAAACGTCTCCACCTAAGCAATAGCAACGATGGAAGCTTTTTTTAAAACATCTCTTTACAATGGCTTATAGTATTGATAATATGATTATGGTTGTCACTTAATGGAGGGCTTCCCCCCATCCATGGGCGCCCGCAGAAAACTTTCTAGGGGTGTTGGGGGCAAAAAAAATCGATTAACTTTCCAGGGGGGGGGGAAATTGTTAGTAATTTTTTAATATAGTTTTAATTTACTGTAGCGTAATTGTGAACGAACGGACAGGACATCAGCTTAGTTACTTTCTCTTTATTTTCTCTTTACTTTAATACATTTTTTGTCTATTTTTGTCTAAATTTTTTTTATCCAATCAATCCGGGGGGGGGGGGGGCAAGTGCCCCCCCTTGCCCTTACCTGCGGGCGCCCATGCCCCTATCCCCTTCCTTTTGTTGTAAACAATCAACTCATTACAAGTGGTTGGACTGCCATAAGACTTTCAAGTAGATCATAAAAGACACAAACAATCTGTGTAAATAAAACAATATAAGTCCAGCTTTGACAATGACCCTACAGAATTTAAATGTAAACATTTAGGCGAATGTCTGTATCAGTACCAAAAAAAAAATTAATAAAAAAGATCCTATAAGCATAAATTAAATTTACATAATATACCGGTATATATATCAACATGTTCCCTACCTAAAAATGAGAGAAATGAATAAGAGTGGGTCCAAGTCCATGGCAAAAACAAAGTTGAGAAGAAGGGATATGAAGTGGGTGAAGTTAGATTAAAAAACCAAACAGGTCAAAGACATGGCAGCTAACTGTGAACTTGGTTGACTTTACACACAAAGTTGATGATACGGTTGAGCAATGTCTACACCCAAAACCTACGACCAAAGAATATGCTTCGCCACGCTTGATTTATTATTATTTTTTTTTTTACAAATAACTCTACATTTAAAGTCCAGCAACGCATCGCAAAGAGAAGCGAAGCAGGCCAATGGCCTGGTTCTTGGACACGCCTACAGTCTGACGGACGTGAGGAAGATCCCACTGAAGGGTTCAGGGATATTGGCCTGGGTAAACCGAAGAACGGTCCCCATGATACGACTGAGGAACCCGTGGGGTCGTGATGAGTGGAGGGGTGCCTGGAGTGATGGGTAAGTTGTCACAGATCTGTCATCTCGGGTAAATTCCAAAAACCCATCTGTCGTGTCGGGTAAATCCGAAAAGCCCATCTGTTATCTCGGGTATATCCTAACCAGCCAAATGTCATGTCGGGTAGATCCTTAAAAACCCATCTGTCATCCCGGGTAAATCTTAACAACCCTACTGTCATCTTTGGTAAATCTTAATAACCCATATGTAATGTCTGATAAATCCTAACAAACCATCTGTCGTCTAGGGTAAATCCTAACAACTCATCTATCATCTCAGGTAAATCCTAACAACCCATCTATCATCTCGGGTAAATCCAAACAACCCATCTGTCGTCTGGGGTAAATCCTAAAAACTCATCTATCATCTCTGGTAAATTCTAACAACCCATCTGTCATCTCGGATAAATCCTAACAACCCATCTCTCATCTCGGGTAAATCCTAACAACCCATCTGTCATCTCGGGTAAATCCTAACAACCCATCTGTCATCTCGGGTAAATCCTAACAACCCATCTGTCATCTCGGGTAAATCCTAACAACCCATCTGTCATCTCGGGTAAATCCTAACAAACCCACCTGTTATCTCGGGTAAGTCCTAACAAACCATATGTCGTCTCGGGTAAATTCTAAAACTAATAGTTACTTAGTTTTGATTGACGGGTCAGTCTAGTTAGGACAAATTGTTACTTTACGAAAATAATTTGAAGGACTGCGTTTAAACTGTGCTTCTGTGGCAAGCCTCACAACCATATGTACAAATACCGTATCTACTATGTGCTACTGTGGCAAGCCTCACAACCATATGTACAAATACTGTATCTACTATGTGCTACATGAGTATTTACCATGGACAGAGGCGGGTTGAAATCTTCATCTCTTTTTATTTATTTGACATTTGTTTAGCCCCACAACCCACCTCAGATATTAAAATTTTAAATGGCCGTTGGCTCCTTCACCCCACCCCACCCACCCCCCCCCCAAAAAAAAAGGAGGAGGAGCCAAAAAAAACAACGACAACAACAAAACAACCAACAAACATTCATCTACTATGTGCTACATGAGTATTTACCATGGACCGAGGCGGGTTGAAATCTTCATCTCTTTTTATTTATTTGACATTTGTTTAGCCCCACCACCCACCTCAGATATTAAAATTTTAAATGGCCGTTGGCTCCTTCACCCCACCCCACCCACCCCCCCCCCCAAAAAAAAAGGAGGAGGAGCCAAAAAAAACAACGACAACAACAAAACAACCAACAAACATTCATCTGTATAAATAAAAAAACAACCATTATTGTCAGGTGTGATAAAAATCCAAAAATAAACTGCAAACTTCCCTTATTGCTCCATGTAAATCAATTTTCAGTATTTGTCTCGATCAAACCATATCTCTATTGTCAGTATTTACTTCAACCATGTCTCTACTGTCAGTATTTATTTTAATTAACCATATCTCTGACTCTATTCTGTCGTCAGGTCCCCTGAATGGGAACAGGTCAGCGATTCTGATTTGCGGCAGATGAGCCTGGCAAGGGAAGAAGACGGAGAGTTCTGGTAATTCATAGATACGGTAAAACTTAATGCTGTTCAGGTGTATGCCAATCGAGTTCTCTATAGTCTAGACTTTAGGGCAGGGGCGTGTCAGGGAGCGAGCAAAATGTCATGGTCAGAGTCATCAGTGTGCGCCTGAATTGAAAAGCAATAAAATAATGAAGTTATCTTCTTCTATATCTTAAGGGCCCACGATCAATTTATTGATCATTTTGGCTCCTATAAAGACACGTTGGAGTTGATAAAATTTACAACTAAATACTCTTTTATCTATCCATTCTATTGAATCGGTTCATTCTATTGAATGTATCCATTTCTATTGAATCTATTCATTCTATTAAATCTATCCATTCTATTGAATCTGTCCTTTTGATTGAATTTATCGATTCTTAGGATGTCATTAGAAGATTTTTGTCAACATTTCACTGACATTGACATATGTCACATCATGCAAACGACGCTATTCACCCTGAAGAAAACCTGGAGAGAACGAGTAGCCACCGGAAGCTGGTCAGTCCGCCAGAGGAGGGCTGGAGGCTGCAGCAACCACCCGACGGTCTTAGACAACCCGCAGGTTGGTTTTGTTAAGACGACCCCCTTGTGGTGGAGTGCCCAGGTTTCGGGGTCCAATCAAAAGTGGGCCTGGTCCTATCCCACTTTATATTTGTATAATAATATAAACATAACAAGCCTATATATTATTATTATTTTTTTTTTGGGGGGGGGGTTGGGGGGTTGGGGGGGGGTGTCGATTAGCTTTCATCGAAAGCTTAAAATATCCCATTACAAAGGTCCTTTAAATAAGACATTCATAAAACAGACGATGAAATGAAAATCTAATTCAAAGTTGCTCAAAATATATTTTACAACCTGTGTGTTCCCCTATTTTTAAAAAAAAAATCCTTTATATTAACATAGCTTTTTTTCGTGTGTTCACGGGCAAAATATTCGGACTGCTAATTGACCCACTTCCTGTTTTCCTATTGAACTAAAACTTGGCATATTGTCTCGCTGCCAATGACAACACATTCTTTCAAATAACTGCGCTAAATGAGATTCTTAAAAAAAAATTATCGCAAGTACCTTGGTGCGCAATATTTTCTTTTGTTTTTCTAAAATACTTGGTGAAATAAATTTGCGGTGTACAAGCGGGTGGGTCATTAGAACATAAAATAGTTCAGGGGTGGGGGGGGGTGGCAATCTATCCAAAAATAAATAAATATATGTATATATTTGGCGTTGGAAAAGGGGGGGGGGGAGGGTCAGTAAATTGTACCGACTAGATTTTAAAAATTATTTTAAATATTGGTTTTCAGGAGAAAGTAAAACAATTATCTTTTCATCCCCCCCCCTCACTCTCTCTCTCCCCGCCCCCCACCAATAGTTCATTGTGGAGTTTGCAAGTGACGAGAAGGAAGTATTCATCTCCCTCGAGCAAGAGGACAGGCGGTCACTCGGCCAAGGCAACCACTGTATCGGGGTGTCCCTACGACAGGTATTTCACAACCCATGACAGAGGGTGCTACTCCCAGGACCGAACCATTTATAGTGTTATTACATTTGATCATTTTCTGCGCCCCGGGCCCGTTCGAACGGGTGACTTAAACACAAATTAGTATAACAAATTATAGGCGGGAAGTGGAATTAAATTGGGTTGAAGAGTGTATTGCCAACATTGATTATTTCTAAAATTTACTCCCGGGAGGCACTTCAGATTTTTCGGAGGTGGGGGGAATTGCCAGCAGTTCCAGTTGATTTATTGTTGGACATATTTTTGCATTTATTTTTTTAACACCCCCCCCCCCCCGAGATGTAGCTGAAAGAAACCCTGGTTGCCAATAAGTGTAGGAGGTGGGGGGAATTGCCAGCAGTTCCAGTTGATTTATTGTTGGATATATTTTTGCATTTATTTTTTTAACACCCCCCCCCCCCCGAGATGTAGCTGAAAGAAACCCTGGTTGCCAATAAGTGTCTGACTAGCCGTGTCAGCTTAATCCGAGACTCGGTCGTCCACTCGTGATCAGCTGCTTGTATCCATGGGGATGTCCTGTTATAGTGTTGGCCACCCAATTCACACTCTATAGAATGTACATCAGAAGGTCAGGATTAAACAAAAATAAAGAAAAGTCTACTAGCCAAAATAAAACAATTTTAAAATAAATCATTGAGCCGTAATTTTTTAAATTTACAAATCATTTTAGCACAGAGTGGCTTCTGGTGCATTTTAGCCCAAAAGTTGCTTGGGGTACTTTTAAACACAAAGTGGCTAGGGCTGCGTTTTATTACAAAGTGACTTGTAGTGCATTTTAAACCAAAAGTGGCCTGGGGTACTATTAAACACAAAGTGGCTTGTGGTATCACTTTTAATCGTGGAGTCACCATATAAAGTTGAATTTATAAAATAATAAATGACAGTTTCTTTATAATAATGCTTTAAACCCGTTAAATATATGCTCACTATATCGGTAATTCAGAATACGAGTACTGCCATGCTCATTTGATTTAGGCTAAATGGAAATTTTAAAGAATAGAAAAAAAGATTGTGAAAATACAGCTAATTTATACCTTCCTATGGCAACATAAGAAATATTTCATGGCTGAGATAGGACATTTGGGTAAATCCGAACAACCCATCTGTCATCTCGGGTAAATTTTAACAACCCATCTGTCATCTCGGGTTAATTTTCTTTAGACAGACCTCAACAGGAAATACAGAATGCACGACACAATGGCTGAAATCCACAGTGCGTCATTCATTGACGCTCGCAGCATTCTCTCTCGACTTCCGCTAAAAAAGGGCCGCTACTGTCTCATACCTTCGACCTTTAACCCAGGATATGAGGGGAAATTTCTACTCCGACTCTACAGTTCGGGAAGTGTTTTAATAAAGTGAGTTCATGACTTCCCGTGTTTTATTTCAATGAGATCAGCTGACCATTCGCTCACCTTTTACCTCCCAAAAAACGAGTGTACAATTTATTTTCGTTCAATCTCCAATTCTCTAAAACTCGTCAAACTTCAACACCATATTTCTCAACAACCATATGATGATTTTTGCTCTACTTCTAAATGTGATGATTGTTACACGTGTATATGTGATGATTGTTATACTAGTATATGTGATAACTGCTATACTTGTATATGCGATGATTGCTATACTTTTGTATGTCATTATTGTTACCTTTTTTTGTATTTATAGTTTTATATTTGCAATGCTTAGAGAATTAACCAAAGACATGCCGGGACCACCTAGATGCTTTGGAAGACCAACGAAGGCGGCCACCGCCGTCAGCGTAAAACACTTGGAAGGTTTGAGAGTTCCAAACCTACAAGAAGGTAATGACCCTCTGATGACCGTTGTTTAGTGGATTAGCGGAAATGACGTTTTAACACTATTGCTTCTTGCCGAGATTGTGGTCGAGTCGGCAGACATTTTAGGAGAAGCGTTCTGTTTGGGAGAAGTTTCGTAAATATAGCTACATTACGGTGTCCATTAAGTTGTCACGACCTTGACCTCAGATGTATTTTTAGAGGAACCATTTTCTTTGACTTTCGTAGATAAGTTTCAGGAGTTAATTTTATGGAAGACTTTATATATATATATATATATATATATATATATATATATATATATATATATATATATATATATATATATATATATATA
>CAXITT010000035.1:510205-534375 GCA_964033795.1 Lymnaea stagnalis
GGGGGGGGGGGGGGGGGGGGGGGGGGGGGAGGGCTGTCACAACGATATAGAGCGGCACAGGCTGGCCGGCAAAAGCTGGCCGGCAAAAGCTGACCTGCAAAAGCTGATCGGCATTATTTCAAGGACCGGACCTGATTGATATTTAAAACAAACACCCTTACCTTTGAGAAAGGTTGCATAAATTATCAGAAAAATGGATTACACAATATCCAATACAATTTAAAAAGATTAAGCACCGGCAGTGTGGCACTTTACGATGTGGCTGACCGTTAGCTGCACTCTACTGGATAGAAGTGTACTGTATTGTACTGGCCCAGGAGTGCACCGTGTTCTAGTGTACCGTTACAGAAGTGCACCATGTCTTGCATAGGTATACAAATGTAATGTGTTGTACAGGTATAAAATTTACTTTGTTGTACTGGTAGAGAGGCGTACTATGTGATGTAAAGGTTACTGAAGCGTACTGCATTCCATGGGTATATAAATGTACTGTGTCGTACAGGTATGTTGTTGTACTATGTTGTACAGGTATAGAAGCGTACTGTGTTATCAAGTGTGAAAAGCAAGCCTTGAGGACGGCAACTTCAGCCAGGTCGAGTAGGCCAGAGTGGAAGGACCGTGTGACGTTTTACAGGCGGAGCCCTAGCGATGACATCGTCATAGAGGTGAGACCATTAATCTGTCGTTTAAATTATTTGTGTGTTATTACTTTATCAACTCTTTAAAAATAGTTTGCTTCTGGTGTGTCATGCCCTCTCTTCGAAACCAGCTCCGCACCAACTTTACATGTTTTTACATTAATATTACTGTGTTGAAAAAAGGCTGTCACGCAGCGATCAATTGAACTCCGTTAAATAGGTTCCCTTTTTTTTTTCTTTAGGGAAAGGCGACTGTTATATTAATCAATAATGAGACCACAGGAATGGTTTAGGGCTGTCTTTAGCACTAGTAGATAAAGTCTGTTGATCTATTGTTTAAATCCGGCAGGTAGGTGTAGGACTGTCTGTTTGCCTTTTGTTTAAAAGCCGGCTTTACATTATAGAAAATGAAAAGTGAGCTCTTCTTTACAACACTTGGACGCATCAAGTAAAAAAAACAACAAACAAACTACATCCGGTTAAGCCCTTAGTAACTGTTATTTTAAGAAACAGGGAGAGAGAGAGAGAGAGAGAGAGAGAGAGAGAGAGAGAGAGAGAGAGAGAGAGAGAGAGAGAGAGACTCTCTCTCTCTCTCTCTCTCTCTCTCTCTCTCTCTCTCTCTCTCTCTCAGAGAGAGAGGGACAGAGAGAGACAGAGAGAGAGAGAGAGAGAGACAGAGATAGACAGAGAGAGAGAGAGAGAAAGTGACGAAAAAGAAAAACAGCGTGGTACACATTACCGAAATTGGAAAAATATTATGTTCTGACCCGTTTAGTTTGTTACAATGCACGTGGGAATAATTCCTGAAAAATTTCTTTTGAAATAAATCATATTTAGGGGTCGCTTAAGTAAGTGGAATTTCGGTCATTATCGTCTCTATGCCGGAAAGGGAAAACACTGGAAGCAAATGGTCATTAATGAAAATGTTGCATTTTATGGGCACAAACTGTCAAAATAATATTTTAAACATCATCGCCACAACTTGTCATGAATTGGTAGTGCAATGGGATTGAAGCTTGCTCTTGATATAATTAGGAACGAACATGTATATCAACTACTGGACGTGGTTTCAGGTGTGGGAATGAATCAGCTTCTTGGCGTTCCGAGGCTGAAATCCATTACTGGAGAGTCCCAAGCATCTCTTGTTGCACAATTATTGGAAGAGTGGCAGATCGAAGATAGAGAAGAGGCAGTATTCTTTGATACTACTTCAAGTATTACAGGCCATACAAGTGGAGCCTGCATACAATTAGAAGAAAAAAACATTATTTGGGAAGGACCTCCTCTGTTTGGTTTGCGGCTACGTGTATTTTAGCATAAAGTTTTGGCAAGTGTCTCCGGTGAGAGCTATGGCAACCGTAACTTCTGGTCCTGACTCAGCCATCTTTAAGCGCTTCAAGAAAAATTGATCAATCTTGTAATGAAAGTGGTGCCCATAATGAAATAGTTATGGGCAGCTAAAACACGAAATAAGGACAGTCTCGTAGAGTTTGCATAATGGGGAATTCAAGCTACGCTCCATTGGGATTCGTCCTGTCATATCCTTTACTTTTTTGGGGATTTTTTGGAACTACTTGATGTTAAGAATTTTGCGCAGGTTTTCAGTCTTATCAAGCTCCATTGTTTTCCCGTTCCGGCATAGAGACGATAATGACCGAAATTCCACTTACTTAAGCGACCCCTAAATATGATTTATTTCAAATGAAATTGTTCAGGAATTATTCCCACGTGTATTGTAACAAACTAAACGGGTCAGAACATAATAATTCAAGCTACGCTCCATTGGGATTCGTCCTGTCATATCCTTTACTTTTTTGGGGGATCTATCGGAACCACTTGATGTTAAGAATTTTGCAAAGGTTTTCAGTCTTATACAATCAATCTTTATTGGTTGACAACCAGCTGTTTGAGCCATACAAGAGAAAAGACTAAACATTTATTTTTTAATTTTCATTTTTATCTTTCTCATTGTTTGCAATATTTCAACGTGTTATTAGGCAAAACAAAAGTTCTTCTTGCCTTCTATATTTTTGCCTTCTGTATTTTTGCCTTCTATATTTTTGCCTTCTATATTTTTGCCTTCTATATTTTTGCCTTCTATATTTTTGCCTTCTATATTTTTGCCTTCTATATTCTTGCCTTCTATATATTTTTGCCTTCTGTATTTTTGCCTTCTGTATTCTTGTCTTCTGTATTCTTGCCTTCTGTATACTCGCCTTCTTTATTCAAGCCTTCTGTAATCTTGTCTTCTGCATTCTTGCCTTCTGTATTCTTTTCTTCTGTATTCTTGCCTTTTTAAATTTTTCCTCCTGTATTCTGCCTTCTGAATTCTAGCCTTCTTTATTTTAGCCTTCTGTATTCTCTTCTTCTGTATTCTTGCCTTCTGTACTCGAGTTTTCTGTATTCTTTTCTTCAGTATACTTGACTTCTGTATTCTTGCCTTCTTTATTCTAGCCTTCTGTAATCTTGCCTTCAGTATTCTTGCCTTCTGTATGCTTTTCGACTGTAATCTTGCCTTCTGTAATCTTGCCTTCTGTATTCTTGCCTTCTGTATTCTTGTCGTCTGTATCTTCCCTTGGTATCTTGCCTTCGATCCCTCATCCTTTATACGATACTTCCAATACAAGTAAAATGATCTACTTCTCCTAGTACTCTCCCTCTTATCAACACCCCCCCCCCACACACAGCCCATACACTATTTTATATTTCCTTTTGTTCTCATAACTTTTGTTTTGTTTACATTATTTCAAGTCAATTCTGAAACCAAATTGGATGCACTTACTAAATCACATTTATTTAATCTTATTTTTTTTCCCACCAATCTCAGGCCTGGGTGAAAAATGTAATCAAAGACGATCTAATCGGGAAGATGACGTTGACACAATTGAAGGCGACAGAACAATCTCAAGGGGACAAGATATGGAGGTAGTTCAAATAACATAACATGTGCCTTATTTTTTAACAGTACTGTTTTAAGCGTTTTGAAAATAAAACGTTCGAGATTGCAGGATTTGGCTTACACTGGAAACAATAAATATCGGTATTGCCTGACTGCTCAGTTGTGTCCTACAAATGATATGTCTTATAAATTGTTTAAACTGTAACAAAAAGAGTTGATGATATTTATTGTGTTTATAAACGTGCAGGCACCAGCTCAAGAGGGTCAACACAGACGGCAAGGAAGAACATCAAGGGTATATCTGGGTCAAGGTCAAGCATACGACGGATCTCATGGACGTTTAAATGAAGACCCTGTGCATCTCGATTATGTGCCAGTTTTAAGTTAAGGAGCAGTGGACTTGACACTGCTATTTGTATAACTGATGGGTTTCACTCTTAAATTATATATTTGATGGATTTGACACCCAAATTGTATTACTGATGGATCTGATACTAAAATTATTTAACTGATGGATTTGACATTTAAATTGTATGTATAACTCATGGATTTGATACTTAAATTACATACCTGATAAATTTGACACTTAAATTGTAGAAATTATTGACTTGACACCTAAAATATATAACTGATGGATTTGAAACTTAAATTGTAAAACTGATGGATTTGACACTAAAATTGTACGACTGATGGATTTCTCATTTAAACTGCATAACTGATAGATTTGACACTTAAATTGTATGACTGATGGAATTGACACTTAAATTGTTTGGCTGATTGATTTGACACTTAAATTGTATGATTGATGGATTTGACACTTAAATTGAATGACTTTTGTTGCGTCTGATGTGTCCCAACTCCAAGAGCGGGAAGCCAAAGTTCTGATGTGAAATTTCAATCAACAGTATTATCTTTCACAACTCTGACCCATTACTAGTTTTGGTCACGGTTTCTGTGGCTAAGCACAAGTTTGAATCACCATGTCTCTAGCACAGCACAAGTGTGGGTCGCTATGTCTCTAGCCCAGCACAAGTTTGAAACACTATGCCTATAGCACAGCACAAGTTTGAATCACGATGTCTCTAGCACAGCACAAGTTTGAATCACGATGTCCCAGCACAGCACAAGTTTGAATCACGATGTCTCTAGCACAGCACAAGTTTGAATCACAATGTCTCCAGCACAGCACAAGTTTGAATCACAATGTCTCCAGCACAGCACAAGTTTGAATCACAATGTCTCCAGCACAGCACAAAATTGAATCACAATGTCTCTAGCACAGCACAAGTTTGAATCACAATGTCTCCAGCACAGCATAAGTTTGAATCACAATGTCTCCAGCATAGCACAAGTTTGAATCACAATGTCTCCAGCACAGCACAAGTTTGAATCACAATGTCTCCAGCACAGCACAAGTTTGAACCACGATGTCTCTAGCACAGCACACGTTTGAATCACGATGTCTCCAGCACAGCACAAGTTTGAATCACAATGTCTCCAGCACAGCACAAGTTTGAATCACAATGTCTCCAGCACAGCACAAGTTTGAACCACGATGTCTCTAGCACAGCACACGTTTGAATCACGATGTCTCTTAGCACAGCACACGTTTGAATCACGATGTCTCTTAGCACAGCACACGTTTGAATCACAATGTCTCCAGCACAGCACAAGTTTGAATCACAATGTCTCTAGCACAGCACAAGTTTGAACCACGATGTCTCTAGCACAGCACACGTTTGAATCACGATGTCTCTTAGCACAGCACAAGTTTGAATCACGATGTCTCTTAGCACAGCACACGTTTGAATCACGATGTCTCTAGCACAGCATAAGTTTGAATCACAATGTCTCCAGCACAGCACAAGTTCGAATCACAATGTCTCCAGCACAGCACAAGTTTGAACCACGATGTCTCTTAGCACAGCACAAGTTTGAATCACGATGTCTCTAGCACAGCACACGTTTGAATCACGATGTCTCTTAGCACATCACACGTTTGAATCACGATGTCTCTTAGCACAGCACAAGTTTGAATCACGATGTCTCTTAGCACAGCACAAGTTCGAATCACAATGTCTCCAGCACAGCACAAGTTTGAACCACGATGTCTCTAGCACAGCACACGTTTGAATCACGATGTCTCTAGCACAGCACAAGTTTGAATCACGATGTCTCTTAGCACAGCACAAGTTTGAACCACGATGTCTCTAGCACAGCACAAGTTTGAAACACTATGTCTCTAGCACAGCACAAGTTTGAACCACGATGTCTCTAGCACAGCACAAATTTGAATCACGATGTCTCTTAGAACAGCATAAGTTTGAATCACGATGTCTCTAGCACAGCACAAGTTTGAATCACACTATCTCTTAGCACAGCACAAGTTTAAATCACACTGTCTCTAGCACAGCACAAGTTTGAATCACGATGTATCTAGCACAGCACAAGTTTGAATCACGATGTCTCTTAGCACAGCACAAGTTTGAATCACACTGTCTCTAGCACAGCACAAGTTTGAATCACACTGTCTCTAGCACAGCACAAGTTTGAATCACAATGTCTTTAGCACAGTACACGTTCGGACGATATCATCAGGTTGCAGACATATCAATCAAATTCTTTCAATTGACCATCTTCATCCAACCGCTATTGACTTCTTATCAGGGTAAACATCCAACTTCAATACCAAACACCACATAGAATTCCATTCGATTTCTTAATTTATTCTTTGTCAATGTTGATTAGTTGACCTTTCTGCACCAAGCACTAGACTTTTACTCGCTCTTTTTGGTGTTCCTATTATCGAAGAAATCTTTTTTGTATGTTTTGTTTAAAATTGTGATAACCTTGCTGTCATTCACTCATGTTTTCTTATCGATTATTCCAGCATACGTTTACTTTACTTGCCTGAGTTGTTAAGTTTTCCTTTATGTTGATTTAGACTGGCAGACTGACGAAAGTGTTCTCATTTCTCGGTCCAAACGTAGTTCCAAATAATAGAAAGTGCAAGGATGATCAGTAGACTAAGATTATACACGCAGAGCACATATAAATGTAGCTTATATACTTAATTAGATTTGTTGAACTTGCTTCCAATATATCTATATCCTTCATAGTATAAAATACTTGAATGTCCAAGCTCCAGTTTCATGGATAATTCAATTATGTGTTAATATTCAAGAGATCAACGGTGTCCTCCGAATCAGTTAGAATCAGACGTGCTGTCTCCTACGTCCAGCTTACGTCTCAGATGGTTACGACTACGACTAGGACAAGGACACTGCTATGTCAGCGTGCACTCCTAACTTTACTTTGTTTCACTTGTTTCCATTACTCTAACCTGATTGCAGTCTCTCCCCCTTATTACAGCTGTACCATTAAACAGTCTCTCCCCCTTATTACAGCTGTACCATAAAACAGTCTCTCCCCCTTATTACAGCTGTACCATAAAACTATCTCTCCCCCTTATTACAGCTGTACCATTAAACAGTCTCTCCCCCTTATTACAGCTGTACCATTAAATCGATTGAAACGTGTTAGAGATGAAGCGTGTTCACTGAGCATGACGTTTATACCTCTGGCCATGACAGTTGTAAATGTTATGAGTTTGTTCTAAAGCACTCAATACACATGAACACCAATCAATACTCATGCACACCAATCAATACACATGCACGCCAATCAATACACATGCACGCAAATCAATACACATGCACACCAATCAATACACATGCACACCAATCAATACACATGCACGCCAATCAATACACATGCACACCAATCAATACACATGCACACCAATCAATACACATGCACGCCAATCAATACACATGCACGCCAATCAATACACATGCAAAACAATCAATACACATGCACACCAATCAATACACATGCACACCAATCAATACACATGCATGCCAATCAATACACATGCACACCAATCAATACACATGCACGCCAATCAATACACATGTACGCCAATCAATACACATGCACACCAATATGTTTTGTTAATGTTTGAATTGAAGTAAATATCAACCTTAATCGAATTATAACGTAAACTAGAGGTTAAGAAAATTATGACATATTTTACTATAAAATTTAGGATAAAATGGTGAAGCCTTTTGTATTATAAAATATAGTCTAACAATGAAACAACCCATTAAAAACAAAGTTTGTTCTTTTAAATCCTTTATAAAATGTAAAAATCGAGCAATTTGGGGGGGGGGGGCCTTTCAGAGGCGTAGATTTACTAAATACTAATTTGGGGCTGAATCACAAACTTACAATTCTCCCTCACACACACACATACAAAAAAATATAGTCTAAAAATAAAACAAACCATTAAAAACAAAGTTTGTTTTTTTAAATCCTTTATAAAATGGAAAAATCGAGCAATTTGGGGGGGGGGGGCCTTTCAGAGGCGTAGATTTACTAAATACTAATTTGGGGCTGAATCACAAACTTACAATTCTCCCTCACACACACACATACAAATACAGACACACACACACATAAACACACAGACACACACACACACACATACACACATACACACACACATCCACGAAATAATGTTGGTAATGAAAATTAAGAAAAGAACACCCGTGACAGTAAGCCCATGGGTACCCCAACGTAGTCTTTGTGCCATCTATAAGTCAGGAGGAATAACCAAGTCAAATTTGGTTGTAATCCAGCGTTTGGTTTCCTTGTGATCGATCAACCCATCCACAAACAAACACGTTGATAGCAAGCATCATAGAGTGCAGGTCCGCACAACTTCAAATGTAAGGCGGGCCTGGGCCGTCTTAACACCATAGGGGGCCCTGGGCACAGCAATGCACTGGGGGCCCCTCGTGCGTCACAACTCAACTGGGTCGTGAGAAGATGGGGCAAAGGGAGCACTCGCCCCATGCTCAAAAGTGGAGAGGGAGGGCAAATAGTTCCTGCTCCCAACCAACTCACCAAGAGGAACAAAAAGGTAAAATAAATATAAACATTCAATAAGGTTAAACTTCAATGAATTCAATTTATTGATACAAAAAACAACAACAAAATCATTCAATAATAATGTAAAACACTATCAGAAATAAACTATAAATAATCACAGAGGATGATACATTATAATTACTGACAGATAGAATAAATAATTTAATATAAATCAACATAATCGTTTGTGTAATATAACATAATATTCATTTACAATATGTAAAGCATGATGCCTCTATAAGAGTGAGTCTTCTAGAAATTTGGGGCCCCCTACAAGCGCGGGGCCCTGGGCAAGTGCCCACTAGACCCATGCCTTAAGACGGCACTGAAGGCTGGCCGCAATACTTTATGAAAAACTTGTGCGGGCCGAAAGAAAATAGAACGGGGTTGGGGGGGGGGGAAGCTATTAAGAAAATAACAATGATAATAAAGAATATTTCGTTACCTCGCGGGCCACTGGGTGTTTGCGGGCCACATGCGGTAGGTTGGGCAGTCCTGACATGGTAGATTACTATACCATTATTTCAATTTATTCCAGTTTGTCCTGGCTTGGGGCACACCCCACATATGTAGACAATTCCAATCGCGTTTACCCTTAAAATCGTACAATATCATCACGAAACAGTTCAATAAATTATCTTACTAGTAAAAAAATAAACATACAGTATATATAATGTATACACCTAAAAATCGAACATTGTACGCCAAAATCGTAAGAGTAAACAGGTCTGTAATTCGTAAGCTATGGGAGGGCATATTGTAGTCTCTGAGGCAATAAGAAAAGGTAGTGATGGTCGAGGTGGTGTGGCAGAGGCGTAGCGTGGTGGGGGCAGGGGGGGACAGATGTCCCCAGGCGCCAGCTAGTTAGGGGCGCCAAAATGTGCTTTGATAATATTTTATTGATGAAAATAATGGGTTTGAGAGTTGAAAAAAAGAAAAAGGGCGCTAAAAATGGATCTTGTCCCCGGGCGCGAATCTTGTCCCCGGGCGCCAAACACCCTCGCTACGCCACTGGAGGAGCGGCCCGCCCTTTGCGGCACATTTTTCCTTTGAAATGAATGGGCGGCTTTTTTTTGTTTGGATCAAACTGTAGCGTTTGGGTGGCTAAAGATAGCGAGTTTGTGTGTGTGTGTGTGTGTCTGTGTGTGTGTGTGGGGGGGGGGGGGGGGAGGGAGTTAATGTTAAAAAAAAAAAAGTCAATTCTGAAACCAAATTGGATTAACTTACTAATCACATTTATTTAATCGTATTCTTTTGCAACCAATCTCTGGGTGAAAAATGTAATCAAAAAAAGATCTGATCGGGAAGATGACTTCGAAGTCGAACACAATCGAAGGCGACAGAACAATCTCAAGGGGACAATATATGGAGGTAGTTTAAATAACATAACATGTCTCTTTTTTAACAGTATCGTTATAAGCGTTTGGAAAATAAGACGTTCGAGAATGCAGGCGTTGGCTTAGGCAGGAAACAATTCATGCTTGTCATGTATTGCAGTATACATAAATTTCGCTGTTTTTTGGTTAGTTTGATCCTGCAATTATAAACCATGAGACCTAACATGGCAGAAAAAATAAAATTCAGTCTTCTTTGAGGTAGCTTTTTTTCTTCACTCTAATGTGTGCATGTGCGTGTATGTGTGTGTGTGTGTAAGAGTGGGGTCATTAAAACATTAAGGTGCTTCTTCGGTGTGGGGCTAAAAGAAACCTAAGAACCACTGCCATAAGCCTGTTAACATTAGTGTCGTTGTCCGCCCCCCCCCACAAAACAACATAGTCTCTCCCCCCCCCCCGCCAAAGCAGTTGCCTAGTTCAGTCCGAATAAATAATGGGGTCGCTAATTACGGTACATGCACAGAATTCCTTAGGAATAACTAGATATAATAGATATATTGTGATTACTTTGGTGATCTTTAGCGAGTGAACGAAAGGCAACAGTGTGACGATAACCCAAAACACTACCACACACTTTCTTTGAAGACTCAAACAATGAACCAAATAACATGGGCTTCACACATTTTTAGCCACCGCTCCATCCCCGTGGCGCTACAATCCGTTAAAAGGGCTTTTTGCCACCCTCACCACTTTATTCCACCCAGACCTAACAGATGCGTTTCTTTTCTAAGCTTGCGATTCCCAGCTGCTGTAAATCTTTTTACGCATCATCTATCCATAAAAGCCTTGGTCTGCCCTTGAGGTGTAATCAACTAATCTGAAATTCCATTGATCATACAAGACAGTGAGTCCCCTTGACTTAGGTCTCGTCTAATCTGAAATTCCATTGATCATCCAAGACAGTGAGTCTCCTTGTCTTAGGTCTCGTCTAATCTGAAATTCCTTTGATCATACAAGACAGTGAGTCTCCTTGTCTTAGATCTCATCTAATCTGAAATTCCTTTGACCCTCACATATTTTTATGTGAGCTTTTTATACAAGATTTCAAAGAGTCTCAGAATTTCAGGACACTTTTTAAAATGTTCGCACTTTCTGCAACCCACCCCACCCCCGCTCTAAACACTAGAAAGAATTATTTCCAAATCACCCCAATCAATGGATGAACAAAGGCCATCCTGATTTAGTCTCCGCTTTTATCCTAAATCTGTACTTTGACTCGCTCTTAAAGGTTATAGCTCCTCCACCACCCCCCCCCCCGCCACCCACAATCTAAAATTGATAGTTTCCGTGACTCCATATATAACATTTTGTTCCAAACCTATAAGGTGCGAAGGGAGCGACCGTCCAAGGTGGCAATTTTGTGTCTTATAAATATTTTTGAATGAATGCTTGTAAGCATTTGAGTGTGTGCGTGGGGGGGGGGAACAATTAAGCAAAGGTACACCATTGTCAGTGTCTGATTATGACCACTGGACGCCCCTAGGCAGATTACATTTTGCCTCCCCCACCAACCCCCTCGCCACATCAGTCAGTTTGAGTTCGAATCAAACGTTTTGTTAAATTGTGATGACAAAATGACAAGTATTTTTGTTCCTCGTTTTTGAAAACGTTATTCTCTAACCCTCATGATGTAACAGTAAATAGTAAAATTCGGAATCTATAAACTGTCATCTCGGGTAAATCCTAACAACCCATCTGTCATCTCAGGTAAATTCTAACAACCCATCAGTCATCTCGGGTAATTCTACCAACGTATCTGTCATCTCGGGTAAATCCTAACAGCCCCTATGTCATCTCAGATAAATCCTATCAGCCCATCTGTCATCTCGGGTAAATCCTAACAACCCATTTGTCATCTCGGGTAAATCTTACAACCCATCTGTCATCTCGGATAAATCCTAACAACCCATCTGTCATCTCGGGTAAATCCTAACGGCCCCTATGTCATCTCAGATAAATCCTAACAGCCCATCTGTCATCTCGGGTAAATCCTTACAACTTATCTGTCATCTCGGATAAATCCTAACAACCCATCTGCCATCTCGGGTAAATCCTTACAACCCATCTGTCATCTCAGGTAAATTCCAACAACCCATCTGTCATCTCAGGTAAATCGTAACAGCCCATCTGTCATCTCAGGTAAATCCTAACAACCCATCTGTCATCTCGGGTAAATCCTAACAACCCATCTGTCATCTCGGGTAAATCCTTACGGCCCCTATGTCATCTCGGGTAAATCCTAACAGCTCATCTGTCACCTCGGGTAAATCCCAACAGCCCATCTGTCATCTCGGGTAAATCCTTACAACTCATCTGTCATCTCAGGTAAATCCTAACAACCCATCTGTCATCTCGGGTAAATCCTTACAACCCATCTGTCATCTCAGGTAAATTCTAACAACCAATCTGTCATCTCAGGTAAATCCTTACAACTCATCTGTCATCTCGGATAAATCCTAACAACCCATCTGTCATCTCAGGTAAATTCTAACAACCCATCAGTCATCTCGGGTAATTCTACCAACGTATCTGTCATCTCGGGTAAATCCTAACAGCCCCTATGTCATCTCAGATAAATCCTATCAGCCCATCTGTCATCTCGGGTAAATCCTAACAACCCATATGTCATCTCGGGTAAATCTTACAACCCATTTGTCATCTCGGATAAATCCTAACAACCCATCTGTCATCTCGGGTAAATCCTAACAGCCCATCTGTCATCTCGGGTAAATCACAACAGCCCATCTGTCATCTCGGGTAAATCCTTACAACTCATCTGTCATCTCAGGTAAATCCTAACAATCCATCTGTCATCTCGGGTAAATCCTTACAACCCATCTGTCATTTCAGGTAAATTCTAACAACCAATCTGTCATCTCAGGTAAATCCTTACAACTCATCTGTCATCTCGGATAAATCCTAACAACCCATCTTTAATCTCAGGTAAATTCTAACAACTCATCAGTCATCTCAGGTAATTCTACCAACGTATCTGTCATCTCGGATAAATCCTAACAACCCATCTGTCATCTTGGGTAAATCGTTCAACCCATATGTCATCTTGGGTAAATCCTGACAACCCATCTGTCATCTCGGGTAGATTCTAATAACCCATATGTCGTCTCGGGTAAATCCTAACAACCCATCTGTCATCTCGGGTAATTTCTAACAACCCATCTGTCATCTCGGGTAAATCCTAACAGCCCCTATGTCATCTCGGATAAATCCTAACAACCCATATGTCATCTTGGGTAAATCCTGACAACCCATCTGTCATCTCGGGTAGATTCTAATAACCCATATGTCGTCTCGGGTAAATCCTAACAACCCATCTGTCATCTCGGATAAATTCTAACAGCCCATCTGTCATCTCGGGTAAATCCTTACAACCCATATGTCATCTCGGGTAAATCTTACATCTGTCATCTCGGGTAAATCTTAACAACCCATCTGTCATCTCAGGTAAATCCTAACAGCCCATCTGTCATCTCATTAAAATCCTTACAACCCATCTGTCATCTCGGGTAATGTCTAACAACCCATCTGTCATCTTGGGTAAATCCTAACAACCCATCTGTCATCTCGGATAAATCCTAACAGCCCATCTGTCATCTTGGGTAAATCCTTCAACCCATATGTCATCTTGGGTAAATCCTGACAACCCATCTGTCATCTCGGGTAGATTCTAATAACCCATATGTCGTCTCGGGTAAATCCTAACAACCCATCTGTCATCTCGGATAAATCCTAACAGCCCATTTGTCATCTCGGGTAAATCCTTACAACCCATATGTCATCTCGGGTAAATCCTGACAACCCATCTGTCATCTCGGGTAGATTCTAATAACCCATATGTCGTCTCGAGTTGTTAGTTTTGATTGACGAGTCAGTCTAGTTTGGATAGAGGCTGCATCTATAGGTACCCGGGTACATATATTCGGCAATGACTATTCGCAGCCGGAGTGGCTCCGTACAGATTAAATGGCTTCGGAGCCGGCGTCATAACAATAATAGTATGAGAATTTTTTTTTGTAATAGTTTTTTCTCCTTGTTATTTCTTAGATTTATAGTTTTATTCTTTTTAGTTTTTTTTTTAATTTTTGCTTTGTTAATTTCTCTTAGGACGGGTATATTTTTTTTCTTTCTTATTTTCTTTTTTAGTTTAAGCCATTTTCGTAGATAAGTTTTAAAAAAAATCTAGTAAGGAAGATGATTTAGATACATTTATTGTTTTCATTTGAATTTTAGAAAAGTAATAATATTAATTTAATTATTAAAATTAAATCCTTTATTTAAGATTATTTATGTGTGTTGTTTAAGTTAAAAGATTTATCACACAGTACTTTATGAATTAATTAGGTATTCTAAATAATGAAAATTTCATTCAGAATTAATTAATTTCAACTATTCCTCTAGAGAGCTTGGCTTAGTCAGAACAAAACCACCAATTTTAAACTTTTTCCTTGGTACTGGGAGTCATACATGCGGACACTGACTGTTTTCCCTGATACCTAGAATCTCCTTTCAACAACTTTTCTCATTTGACTTGACCTAATTCACAAGGTAGTTGCAATGAACATCTTAAAGTTAAAGGATGCCATTGTATAAAGCATGAGAAAGAGACTTATTTTTGGAGGACTCGTCTTTTTTTTTAACATATCTGTCTACTGGGTCTAACACACTGGTACATAATTTAAAATTTAATAGAAGAAAAAAACCTTAACTGACTTGAGAACATTTTTGTTTGGTTGTTAGTTATTTGAGTTGTGTACTCAAGTAATCCATAAAATAAATTAAGGGCCAGTAAGGAGTAGGCAGCCAATAAACTCATTCAATTAGGTCACATCATTCCTTTGCCATTTGTCTCCTTTCAGTTTCTCACATTACTTGTTGGTACCCGTACAGTTAACTATTGTTTGTATCATTTCTTCATTTAAGTACAGGTGTAATGATTGAGTGGGAGCAAATATATGTGATCTGTGAAGGGAGTTTGGTTTCAAGGCAACTAAGTCATGCCACATTGAAAATAAAATACTGATTACCCTAAATAAATAGAGTCATTGAAAAAAATATAGTACATACAAACCATACACAAACAGAAAGACAAAAATCAACTAAAGTTTATTTTTTAAAAATTTGTTGTGACTTTTATTGCAAGAAATTAAACATTTTATACCAATTTTGACTTTTACGCAAAATGAATAAAGACAAATTTGTATTGCATTATATTGTAACTTATTGTACTGTATTTTAAATGAAACTTGGCATACACATTAAGAATAAGATTGACATAAAGTTTAAAGAAGCTTATTACACATCAGTTATTGGAAGTGTTACAATTGGCATGTATGTGGGGGTCACATAAATATTCGAGAACTCTTCAGGAGTAGCAAATGTAAAAATGTTATAAAACTTTTCTAGTTGGATATACCCGGTATCAAAAAAAAGCCTCTTGAATTTTGTAAAGTATATCAATGAAAAGAAGCATGCAATGTTTGAAGGCTGTAGCTAGAATACTTTTCCTCCCGATTCATTTGACGTTCCTAAAAAATCCGGAAAATGCAAAATTGAGAAAAATGAAAAAAAGTATAAAATTGTGTTTTTTTTAATGAGAGGGCTGCATGAACGATATAGGATGCATACACCATGTACATATATCATTCATGAATTAAAAAACAATTAGAAAACTAAGACAGAAAAAAAAATTAACACACGAACCTAATAACAAAATACATAAATAAAAAAAAATTCTGAAAAATTTTCCTTTGAGATATTTTTTTAAAAAGCATCCATCATTAAGTAGAGAATTCAATATAAATAAGCATGCAAAGTTTAAATTATGTAGTTCCAAAACTATTCCTCTTGATTCATCAATTGACGTCAGAAAAAAAATGAAAATGCTATGTCTATAAAAGCCGAAAAAGACACTGACAAATGCTTATTAAAAAAATTAAAGGTTACTTGAACAACATTGGATGCATACATCATGAACACATTCCACTCGTTAATTAAAAAAACAAAACAATTTAAGTACATAGATATGATTGATAGAATATAAATGAATACATTTTCCCAAAAACCCAGTAGCCTCGAGCCTAATAAAAATAATAAGATCATCAAAACTTCGGAATTTTGTTTATAAGACATGTAATAAAAAAAACATCAATCATTATGTAGAGAATATAATAGAAAAAAACCTTGCAAATTTTGAAGCATGTGGTAATAATACTTTTCCTCATAATACATTTGACGTCAGAGATAAATGGAAAATCCTAAGTGGACCACTTTAAAAAGAGAAAAAAATTCAAATAAGCAATATTAGAAACATAGGAGTCAAATAAAATGAAATTGAAAGCATATCAATGTGAAATTATCATAAAAGATAAACATTTTCTATATATTTTTTACAAATGTTAAACAATACTGTAGAACATTTTAATGTTTTTTTAATAAGAAATCAATAGACTCAGTTTAGGAAACAAAAATCTGGCCAAAAAATATAATAAAAATGGTTATTTACACAATTTTGTAAAATAATTTTCAGCACATTAAAAACATTTACATACCGTATTTATAAAAGTAGCTGAAATCTTTCGGAACCAATCATGGCGAATTAGCAGTGAATTATGCGTTCATTTGTGTGACCACCGCAACGGACACAAACCATAAAGTTTATGCAGCTTTAACGATCAGAAATCTGCTCAAAGTAAAACTATACACGGGTAAGCCGCTGCGACTGCGTTGCTGCCCACAGCCTTACTAAACAGAAACATTGCAAGGCCGTGGAGGCCACGTCGCTCTAGCTATGCCAACGTATTATTTTAGTGCAGTGGTCGCGACCCCTTTGGGGGTCGCACGGCCCTTTCAGAGGGGTCGTCTAAGACCATCTGAAAAGACATATACTCTACAGTTATATAATATCAACGAAAATAATTTTGTGGTTGGGGGTCGCCGCAACATTGGGAACTGTATTAAAGGGTCGTGGCATTAGAAAGGTTGAGAACCACTGCTTTACTGTATCAGAGAATGACTTTGGTAATCTGCAGGCCAGACAAGGGAAACGGTGCATAGGCAAAAATAGGTGCGAAGCGAGAGACTCGGCTACGTAATAGAATTCCACCAACAACAGAGACTGAGAGAGTGACCAATGTCCAAGCGTTGGGTGATGTGTAACGTGTCCTCATAATGAGCAGATCTGAGAAACGTTTCGAGCGGACCAGGGGTTATGTTGCGATATGTTAACTAGAAAGTTGTGCCACCCACTACCACTAAGTTTAAAAAAAACAAAAACAACAAAAACAACAACATCTCTTCAGCTCGCCGAAAATCAGAGGCGTAGCGTGGTGGGGCGGAGGGGACAGATGTCCGCGGGCGCCAGCTAGTTAGGGGCGCCAAAATGTGCGTTGATATTATTTTATTGATGAAAATAATGGGTTTGAGAGTTGAAAAAAAAAAGAAAAAGGGGCGCTAAAAATGGATCTTGTCCCCGGGCGCGAATCTTGTCCCCGGGCGCCAAACACCCTTGCTACGCCACTGCCGAAAATGCCGCCCCTCATTATAAATTTTTAAAAAAGTGGCATCTGTGTGGACCACCCCCTCCACAGCCCCCTTCCTATGCAAGTGGATTGACTTTTTCTCGACAATTGTGAGTCATAGTAGGCAAATAAGCTATTTAATTGGTCTGTGGTTGGTCAGCTCTAGTTTGATAGATGGCACTTAATTATTTAGATGCCACCTAAGTTGACTCTGGTTTGTGGTGAGTAAAATGAGAGGCAGTGTTAGTGATTTTATGTATCTGGACGGAACCAAGTTGCTTTGTTAGTCAGCTGTTTGCAATTGTGTTTATTTCGCTACTGACATATATTTCATTACTTTCCCGCTTTTTACCTCTCTCAGTAAATCACCAGCTATTTATTGAGAAAGAAATCGAAAATGTCACAAATTTTAAGAAAGGAAATTGACAATTTTATTTAAAGTTTTAACAAATATTTCCCACATAACCCCCACCCTCAAAATTCCAACCGCGTTACGTCCGTAATGGATGCACAAACGTGCAAAGGAAAAGCAGTGCCCTGGGCGAATGCGCCCCCTGATATTGAGGTCCCTTGCGAGTACCACCTTTACATTGTTGTGCATGGATCCAGTGGGCTTGAAAGAAATATCAGACAAAGTAGTATTTAAATCTAAATATATCCAATTGGGCAGCTTTAATAACGTATCTTTGAAGACAGAAGAGTTCTCCTTGTTTTCCCACAATGGCGTCGTAAATGACAAAAGATTCATGAACTGTAGGCTACTTTTTAATTTTTTTTTTATCTTGTTCAATTTTGTTAAATGGTTATTATACATGAACAAAAAGACGCTATTTTAGGCCTTTAGTTCCATCAGGTAAAGAGGAAGTTTTAATTTTATATCACTAGAAATAATTAATCGCGCTTAGCCTTAAGTTTAAGTTTAAGGCTTTTAAGGCCTTAATTATTAATTCTTTCTTAATCAAGTTAACTTTAACTTTAATAATAAGGGCAGGCTAATAAAAAAGGGTAATAATAATTTAAATAAGGGATTTCCTTACCACATGTTTTTATATTGTTGCGTTACTTTTAACTTTTACTTTACCCTTTACAGTACTTTTCTGTTAAATAAGGGATTACCTTACCACATGTTTTTATATTGTTGCGTTACTTTTAACTTTTACTTTACCCTTTACAGTACTTTTCTGGTAATCTACCACTTGAGCGTCGGCCAAGAAAAAATCCAGCTTCCGGTTGGAAGGGCTATTTAAACAACTATTCTTATATTATTTTTAATGACATTGGTTGTACGTATTCATTCCCATAATAATAGACAATTTTTTTAAAATAGAAGATAATGTGTGAAAATGGAATTATGCATAGTTATCCCCCAAGTTGACAATGAAGTTTAAAAAAATATAATTTCCACGAAAACGGTTGTGGTACATGAATCCACGTAAATATGAAGGGGAAAGATCCCCAGCGCTTCTTGCGCCAAACTGTCTTTTCTGTTTATGCTTTCTGAGCATTCACATTTTCCACATTCTGAGTGTGGACATCCGCCCGCCTGGCCCGCTAGGCCAGTTCATCCGGTCCAAAGACAGTACTTGAATTTGCTTGATAAAATGTATAAATTTACCCACAGAGAAGGAAAACTTGTTGAATTTGACCGCTGCTAACCTGATGTTGAGTTTCTGAAACTGAAGAACTTTGCCGCTGGTATGGCATCAGTGTTTGGAACAACTTATGTCTGTGAGCAAACATTTTCAAAAATAAAGCATGTAAAGTCAACGCATCGAACGAGAGTGATTAATAAACATTTGAAAACAATTNTTATAACATGCTAATCAGTGTCATTAGTCCTCTCCATTTTCCTGTATGCCTGCGAATCCTGGACATTAACAGCCGATCTTGAAAGGAAAATAAAGGTGATGGAGATGAGATGCTTCAGAAGCATTTTTGGCATCTGCTATAGGGACCATATCTCCAATGAAACAGTGAATGAAAGGGTTCGTAGGAAATTGGGGAGTACAATGACCTACTGGTGACTGTGAAAAAACGCAAACTACAATGGTAAGGCCCGTAACAAGGAAACAAGGGCTTGCCAAAGAAATATTGCAGGGGACCACAAGAGGAGGGAGAAGAAGAGGAAGACAAAGAAAAAGATGGGAGGATAACATCAAAGAGTGGACAGGACTAACACTGGGCGATGCAGTGGGTAGTGCTGAAGACAGAGACGAATGGAGGAGGATGGTTCACATGTCATCTGTGATGCCCCAACGGTCCAAAATTCAAGGACTAAGGGACATGAGGATGAGGAGGATGGTTGTACGCCGAGACCCGCCAAAACTATGATTTTCAGAGACTCTGTGAAAAAAGATTATGATTATGGTAATTTTTTCCAATAAAATAAAATACATTTTTGGTTGTTGAAGTTTTAGCACTTTCTAATAAAGATCTGGCAGTGAATGGAACAAGAAAAACGATTGGTTGAAATCTTTTTTAAAGTTTAGACAGACATATTTCATATTATGTTATGTACGCACTGAGGGGGAGGTGGGGGTTGTTGATTAAGGAGATTTTGCATATGAGACGCTTGGGGCTAATGGTAGTTGGGGATGCCACGACATCTTTTTTCGGTGTTTACAAGTGGCTGTCACTTCCCTTTGTTTATTTGTAGATATCTAATATTTTTATGTAATAGTATTAATTCGCCCGAGGAATGTTTAATATTATATTGTATTTGTTTCTTTTGGGTTTTTATTTTCATAATAAATGAAAGAAAGAAATATAATTTTTAAATATAGACATAAAATTTTATGTTCTTTTTTGACAAAATGGTGAGAAATTATATATTTTTTTGTTGGGTACTTTATAATGATGCGGATATAGAAAGGAGTGCTTAAATATTACGTCTGTAGCTATTCTTGATTGCTTGACCGGGTGCCCGGTAAGTTCAAAATTGGTTGTTGTTTATTTTTTGCATCGTCAGCAGTTTTAGTTAGATAAATATTGGGCAAATTTATGCAGATGGAGCCTGAATTTACCGCCTGTTTTTGGAATCGTCTGGAAAGTCAGGGCGAAAGGAGTGTGATAAGATTGGCTCATGAGTACCGGTCTCATTGCAAATAGAAACCGAATGTCCCCATTGTAAGAAGGGTATGAGATTGTGTGCATGGGCAAATGCTTCAGATGGATTTGCATGGCAATATGGTTACAAAAGTCATGGCAATATTGTGCATAGTTTCAGGAAGGGGTCGTGTTTTAGTGAAAGTAGATTGAGGTGTGACATTATGTTATTGACACATTTTTGGTTAAGAAAAATGCCTTTGGGACATATTGCGAAAGAAGTAAGCATTTGTCAGGGTACCGTAAAAGACTGGGTCAGCTTTTGTGGCGAGGTCTGCGTGGAAGCTTGTGTTGTGATGAGTGAGAGTTTAGGAGGAGTGGGTAAAATTGTGGAGATAGATGAACCCTAACCCGGCAAGCGGAAGTATCATAGAGGCAAACGCGTAGAAGGAAAATAGGTGTTTAGTGGGATTGAAAAAGGATCAAACAAAACCTTTTTCAGGGTTGTTGAGAACCGCGGTAAAGACATCCTCCTTGCAATAATTAAAGAATTAGTGCAGCCAGGAACCACAATAATTTCTGATTGTTGGAGGTCTTACAACTGTAGGGTGAACCATACAATTGAGTTCAAACACTCTGAAACAGGCGCGCACACCAACACCATAGGGGGCACCTGGAGTGCAATTAAATGATCTCTGCCCACAAGAACCTGTCCTGGGGAGGAGCAGTTCAACTCATATTTATTTGAATATATGTGGCGACACTTATGTGGTAATAGAGTTTAAATGAGAGAATTTTTAAATGCTATAAAAATTGTGTATCCTCCCCAAATACAAGATTCTGATGCATAAGGAAGGAGTAAAAATTATTGAAATTTCGTTGATTTTAAAAAAATTTTTGCTCGGGATAGATATAGGGTTAAGGTTAGGGTTAGGGTTTTTAATAACACGTGTTTTGCGCTACTTTTTTAGCTGTCATCTTGGTTGACATTTCACGTGACTTCACGTTTTGTGTCAACCAAGATGGCGGCCATTGAGAAAATAGTGGCATCCTCAATGACCATTTACCAACGCTTGGATAGGGGGATAAGTGGGTGTGTCAAAGGCAATAAAAATTCGAATGCCTTAAAAATTTCACCTCAACCTATCGTATTGATGGTAATGATTGTCATATTGTTGCTTTGTGCGTCACAATGAACTACCTAGATGCGTCAACAGTAATATTTAGTCTAGTTGCCCTCGCAATAACTTCACTCGACCATCCCCTTTTTCTGCTACCAGGCGTGTGATGTACTTTTTTTACATAATTATTTTGTTCGCCAGAACCGCAGCAATTGTGAAAACGGAGAAAACTAGAGAAGGTTT
The DNA here is from genome assembly GCA_964033795.1 of Lymnaea stagnalis. NCBI lineage: Eukaryota > Metazoa > Mollusca > Gastropoda > Lymnaeidae > Lymnaea > Lymnaea stagnalis. The sequence goes on from CAXITT010000035.1 coordinate 532,073, forward strand.
TTAAAATAAAATACATTATCCAACTGTTCTGCACTGGGAAGTTGGATTTGGACATATTTTTTAATATCTAGTTAGTCGCATTTGAAATATTGAAATATATTTTTAGAACCCACAAAACAGCTCTATCCCTTAAACAATATATCCCCTCAACGACTTGCTGTAGTTATTGAGTGTCAAAACGATTGCAAAAAACATTTTGAAATCAAAGCCTGTAAGTCCTTTAAAGAAGCACTGAGTAAAAAGTACATCCTTGACATCTTTTTGTCAAATATTAAATTCAGATTGCAAAAAACATTTTGAAATCAAAGCCTGTAAGTCCTTTAAAGAAGCACTGAGTAAAAAGTACATCCTTGACATCTTTTTGTCAAATATTAAATTCAAAATCACTTTTCCAAAATCAAGTAGCTTGTGTAGAAGCTATGTTTTAATAAAATAAAAAGAGCAAATTTCTGAGTGCAGCTTTAAAGATGATTTGTGCCATAGGAATAATTATTTTAGTGTCATACCAGATATTTTCATTAATATCTTTATTATTTAATTTTCTTTTATTCATATCAGATATAAAATGTGGCAGAGATATAGCAACAGCTATGATTTTAGAAATGTCTGCAAAGACTATGAAGAAATTGTATTGCTACTGATGGTAGTAAAGACTCAGACAAAAAGCAGTACTCTCCAGAGGTCACCATTGCAGGATAGGGTGGCCTTGTAAATTCTCATCTCCTAGCTTTGCCGGTGTACAAAGCATCCTTGGCCACAGGACAGAATATATATTTAAGATCATGGCCGATGAATTGAATTCACAGGGCATTTCATGGGTAAACTGCATTGCATTTGGCTGTGACAATGTCAGTGTGATAACTGGCCAATACAATGGGTAAACTGCATTGCATTTGGCTGTGACAATGCCAATGTGATGACTGGCCAATACAATGGAGTATACAGTTTTATTAAAGGAGAGCAAGACATTTATCTGGCATGACGCTGCCTCCATCTGGTGCATCTTGCAGCTAAAAAGTGGGACTTCCTGTCTACCCCCAGTTGAGGAGGTCCTGGTTGACGTTTGTTACTTCTTCAAGAAAAGTTTGAAGAGACAGTGTGAATTGAAAAACCTGCAAGTTCTGTATGGTGCAGAACAGATGAAAAGTATCAAGCATGCATGCACCAGATGGCTTAGTTTTGCAAGATGTCTAAAAAGATTGTTTAAAAACTGGGACCACTTAATGCACTTTTTTTATGAAGACAAATCTACAAATTCCAAATCAAATAAGAAACCACATGATGGGCAGACAACTGCTGTATTGGAAGGACATTGCACAACTTACTCTGTGAAGCAGGTTGATGCCATTTATGACTTCTTGCGGTCACTAACAAATCAACTTAACTGCTATTTCTTGTCTTACACACTGAAAGTTTATGATCAGGTGAGATGAATTTTTATATTTCACAAGTCTTGAAGCTGCATAATTTTACTCACATTTCATTGGACCCGCAATATTTTCTTACGATTCATTTTATTTTGTGCAAAGTTGTCTTTAGTGGACATTAGTAATTTTGTATTATTTACCTTACAATACTGTTGTACTTAATAGTATTTTTATGACACATGGTTATTTTTACAGGTACTTGTCCAACTGCAGGCAGAAGAAGCCATGATCATCATACTGAAGGAGAGCCCCTGCAGCCTAATTGGTGACTTGTACAGCAGATTTCTCTTGCCAACAGCAGTTAATGGTATTGACCAAATGAGCTTGTGTAGATTGGTTATGTTAATGTATGCATTTATGTTGTAGTTTGTTGGACAAATTTCATACATTTCTTTTGTTTTAAATTATCATCTAAATAGTTTATCATAATAACTTCTGTACTAGTTTATAATCTTTTTTGTCTTTCATTTCCAATACAAGCTAAGAGGCAGTCAGAAAGATGATGCTGACCTGATTGTTGGATCTCAGGCAAAGACCATGCTGCAAAACAAAGAAAAGTACAGCCCCAGAGACAAGGGGGTTGTGTAGTTTTTTGCTTCTGTTGGAAAATATTTTGAGATGGTGCTTGACTACCTTCTAAAAAAGACTTCCCTATCAGATCCTGCACTTCAGAATGCTTCTGTATTTGATCCAAAAAGGAGGTTAAACAACACCAGCTAGAATACTTCCTTACCAGATTCCCCATTCTGATCCCCAGAGGGACTGATGTTGACACCATCTATGAAGAGTTTGATAGGCATCAGCAGAGGAACATTGAGGATGGGGTAAGAGTTGACAGGATTTGGCAAACAATTTGCCAAAAGCACCCAGCCCTTA
>CAXITT010000035.1:549147-569016 GCA_964033795.1 Lymnaea stagnalis
AGTAAGCCCTGGAATCTATAAAACAAAGCATCAAAATTTAGTTGCCCAAGAGATTATTGAGGTCATGGGCTTACGTCTAGTTAGCCTATAATCTGACCCTTTCAAAAATACAGAATACACAATATAAAATTAGACAAGCAAGTTTATAATTTCTCTATTTACAGATTGTTTCTGTCAACACATTGGATGATTTCCTTGTTTCTATCAACACACTGGATGATTTCCCGGTTTCTATCAATACCTGGATGAATTCCCTGTTTCCATAAACACTTTGGATGATTTCCCTGTTTCTATCAACACATTGGATGATTTCCTCCAAGAAGTGATCTGATAGAAAACAATTTCTCTTGATTTCATGGTTCATCGACCCAGGTACTGAATATCTATTAAGTAAATGTATTTCCAGTTTTTAGTTATTTTTATTTTACATGAGATTTAGTAAGTTTTTTTTTGCTCCCAAATGATACTCAGTTTGAAAGAGTGAGAAATAAAGACAAAAATATGCCATAATATATTGGAAACTTAAAAAATATAGATAGTAAAATATTTTTGATATTATTCTCAATTTTAATCATCAGAAATGAGATGCATCCACAAGAGGGTACAACTGAGATACTACATCCATAATAAGTACACCTAAGATTCATCTATGATTGTGTAACACTGAGATACTTCATCCATGATTGGGTACAACTGAGGTACTACAACCATTATTTGGTACCATACAACTGAGACGCATTCATGATGGTGTACCACTAAGTGTGACTAAGATGATACATCCATAATTTGGCTACCACTGAGATACTACATCCATCATTGGGGTAAAAATGATATACATCCATGATTGGGGTAAAATTGATACATCCATGATTGGGGTACAATTGATATACATCCATGACTGGGTACCACTGAGATACTACATCCATGATTTGGTTCCGTACAACTGAGATACATCCATGATTGTGTAATACTGAGATAATACATCCATGTTGGGTACAACAGAGATACATCCATGATTGGATACAACTGAGATACATCCATGATTGGGTACAACTGAGATACATCCATGATTGGGTACAACTGAGATACATCCATGATTGGGTACCACAAAGATTTATTTTCTCTGTAACACTAACAGAGACACTCCTGAATAGGTAAGTCTTTATCTTTTATTAAGTTAAGACTCCTTGACTTCAAATATTTCAACATTGGACAACAGATAGTGTTTCCTTCCTGAACATTTGACCACCAGTGGTGCCAACAACATGAACATTTGACCACCAGTGGTGCCAACAACGAGAACATTTGACCACCAGTGGTGCCAACAACGAGAACATTTGACCACCAGTGGTGCCAACAACGAGAACATTTGACCACCAGTGGTGCCAACAACATGAACATTTGACCACCAGCAGTGCCAACAACTTGAACCATTATTTTTATTGTTGATAGTTATTGTATGGATGGTTTCACTTAACTGAATAAAGTGCCAACCCCTTCAAGATGTTAAATAAATGTGTGTATGAACTTGTGAACCAATATCTAAATTTTTTTCATGATTTTTAAAAGATTTTATTGAAAATTATAATTATTTCCTTAACTGTTATAATTTGAATCTCACCTTTCATGTATTTGATTTTGTAGCAGACTTGTTTACTATGTAAGATTTTGAGGTGTAAACATTATATAGACTGTATGTTTATTTTTTTTACTATAAATATAAGGTATTTAACATTTTTGTGATGATAGGTGTGCGATTTTAAGAGTTTGAGGGTAAACAGGTCTGTTGTAGGCATAAGACTTTGTAGATCTATGTTGTCTAGTATTAGTAAAGGATGTATACAGTGTTGGTCATCAAATGTACCCGGTGTTAGATGGTGTAGTTTTAAAGGTACATTCACACTGCAGATTTGTTACATGGATTCTCAACTTTCTGTGACTACCAGCTGGCAAGTTACATAAACAGTCCCATCATATTTTGTTCAGTGCTCAACAAATCTCGTTTAAAAGGCAAGAATCCTAGTAACTATTCGGTAGTGTGAACGTACTTTAAGACTTTGAACATATACCATTGCAAATATGTTGTCTAGAATCAGTTAAGGATGTGTGATATTGTATATTGCTGGTCATCAAATGATGAGACTCCAATTGTGCACAAATACGGTTTAATTATTTGGCGACAAGCAATAAAATAATAACAGGGGCAATGCAGAATTATGATGTCAAAGTCCCCCATGTGATAAACATACAAATGTCTTTTGTACAAAAACTAAACACCATCCATGTGAATTCATTGTAAATATTTTTTTTGCGAGATCTTAAGATGATGGTGGTTTTAGACAAATAGCAAATGTTAATAAATAATGGATTGATTTGTATTTTACAGGAAAAGTATGAAATCCAGGCATTCTATAGATTGACTGTTGAGATATCCAGCAGTATTGTCTATAGCTTTAGTGCCTGGACTTTTTATAAACAAACATTTAAATTGAAGTAGATCTTATAGAATGCCTGGATTTCACACTTTGCCTGTAACGTGTAATTGGAGGGCTTGGTGGAATAAGGTGCCTACATTTTTTAGGTAGCTTGGATTTCACCAAGTCCTTAAGTTACCAAACAAGTCACCATCAATTTTAACACGTTTCTTTTGTAAAGATAACTCACTGTATATCACCAGGAGTATTCATGTTTTCATCTCTTTGGAGATAGTCTCGCTCGCGGGGATAATTTTTGTTTTTCTCCCCCTAAAATAAAGAGCATTCATGTTTTCGTTTTCTTTTTTCAATTAAATAAATTTTTAAAACTTCATATATTTTTTTCTTTCTTTTATTTTAAACATCTTCTTTTTCTCTCACATACAATTAGTTAAGCACCATCTATTTATTTAAGCAATGTACATATCTTCTTCTCTTTATATAATTTATTCTTCAATAAATAAGCACCATCTGTTTATTAAAGCAATGGGAGATATTGACTTTTTTTTCATACTCTTTGCCTTAAATTATTCGGCGCCAACTCAAGTAGATTTGAGTCTTCCCTCAAAGTTTTTGTCTTCAATTCTTGAACGCCATCTGAAAATAAAAGAAATATTTATCAACTAAGATTTATTATCGGTAAAATCTTATCTATGCCCATCTTTCCCAAATGGATAAATCATTCATTGCTAGGGGTAATATGGGCAGAGACTGCAATCAGGTTAGTACAAAATGAAATGAGTAAAACAGAGTAGGGTTAAACCTGAAAAAATAAACGCAACAAAACTACGAACGTGTCGGCACAAAGCCTTCGTCAGCGAACAAAACAACAGAAAAAACGGTATAAAAATAAGAAATAGCACTTAGCTGGTAAGTATAAGAATAGACACTACTTGCCAGCTAAGTGCTATTTCTTATTTTTATACCGTTTTTTCTGTTGTTTTGTTGCGTTTATTTTTTCAGGTTTAACCCTACTCTGTTTTACTCATTTCATTAATTTTACTAACCTGATTGCAGTCTCATTAATTGCTACCATACTTAAAGCTAAAAGAACTAATTGGTTTAAATCTATGATAGGCATTTTCAATTGTTTTACGTAAATCAAGTAAATTATAATGATACAAATAAATTCAAGCATATGTTTAATCACATTTATCGTTACATCTCTTGTTTTTGTTATGTTGTTAAATACAGCGAAATTAAAATAAATATTTTGATTAAGCTCTAGTTACATAATTTAGAATAATTAAATGAGAACTTCATTTAAATTGGCAAAGCACAAGCTTTTAAATTTCCTTCAGTGACTTTACTGATAATATCCAGACCTGTTTACTCTTACGATTTTGGCGTACAATGTACGATTTTGAGGTGTATACATTATATATGTACTGTCTGATTATTTTTACTATAAATATAAGGTATTAACGATTTTGTGATGATAATGATATTGTACGATTTTAAGAGTTTGAGGATAAACAGGTCTGAATATCCCTCACCAATGACAGTCTATGGGTTCAACTGAACTTCACTTCCTTGGTCACCATCTTGTAATATGCTAAACTCATTTCTAATACTACTTTCAAATTTTATCAGTCATGCACAACTTTTTACCTCTCGTAAAATAACCAAAGATAGAATATAAATACATTTGGATTACTTCATTAACATGAGCAGTGGTAATATCAGGTCAACTTTGGCTTTCTTGGGAACTTTTCTCTCCCATGAGTTTAATAGCTTAACTGTCGGTTTTGTTAGGGTCCAAGTTTCACTAGCATATATCTTTTTACTTTTGAAAATTTTCTGACTACTGAAGTATGCCCTATTTCCTGCCGATATTCTTTCTTTCATTTAATAAAGATCCTAGATATTTGAATTGATTTACTTTTTCAAAAGTGTTTTTTTTAATTTTAATGACTTCCAACCCTGCTTATAGTGATTTTATCATCGCGAGGTTGAACTTGGATGCTTTAATTTTATTTGAGTTAATTTTTAAACTAGAAATTCCATTTTATAAAGTCTTATAATTCAATAAAGGGTTTTGTTATATCTTTCCTACTTTTCCCTTACAGTGCTGACAAAGTCATCAGCATATGCAAGATACTGGAGGGGTTTATTGTAGAGAGCGGGTCTTGGGTGTTCCTCAGATGTCAATATGTATGCTTCTTATAACTCAGCGCTTCTCAACCCAAGACTATCAGAAAACACACATACTCTACAGTTATGAAGTAGCAACGACAATAATTTTGTGGTAGGGGGGTCACCACAACATGAGGAACAGTATTAAGGAGTAGTAGCATTAGTTGAGAACCACTTTTATAACTCTATCCAATTTTAGATTAAATAGCATGTATGACAGCGAGTCTCCTTGCTTAGGCCTCGTCTAATCTCAAATTCCTTTAAATATTCTCCCTGAACCTCGTAAGCAAACGCTTTTTCAGTTATTTTATGTATCAGTCTTATAAAGATATTTTCTTTTCTGGTTCTGTTCTTTGCTGCATCCATATACTGGCATCTGTGCAACGGTTGGGGGTATGATGGTGCTATTCTAACAGATCCTAGCTGATGCCTGGGCAGCCTTGAAGCTTTCGACCGATGTCGAGTTCACAGTGGCATTGTCCAGGTGGTTCCATGCTATTATTGTGCGTGGGAAGAAAGATTGTTTATACTGCACTGTTGTGCACTAAGGCACTTTGAAGCATTTGCTAATGTTTCGGGTGTAATTGTTTATGGGATTGTCAGTGGTTAGTGAGCGTTTTGCTCTGATCAGTCTACACGGCTTCTGTGGGGTGAGGTACGTGCCTGCTGGGATGGCTGGCACCAGTCCCATGATCACTTTATATAAGAATGTCAGACGGAGCCCCTCTCGTCTGTCTTTAATGGCGGGATGTCAAATCTTTTTTAGAGGCCATTGACGAAGCCAGAAGTGGTGGATTTGTAGTCTCGAGCGATAAAACGCAACCCGGTACGTTGAATTTGCTCCATCTTGTCCACGTCTTGCTTAAGGTGTGGGTCCCAGATGATCGCACCATATTCTAGTAGTGGATGGACGAGTGAGACATATGCATTTCGTTTGCAGGAAGTTGGGCCGTGGCGCAGATTTCTTCGGGAGACACCAAGGGTGGAGTTGGCTTTTACAAAATTTTTTGTTTATATGGGGTGACCATTTTAGGTTATTTGATGCTTGTTGGAGAATTGTCTCATTTAGTGAGTACATATAGGTTGATGTTTTTTTTTCTTGACATGGTCATTGTGTAGCATTTGGTTTCATTAAATTTCATGCCCCAATAGTCCGCTCAATTCATGAGGCACTTCAAATCTGGAGGTGGTTGTGGTCATCGTAGCCGTTTATCTCTCTGTAGACAAGACAGTCATCAGCAAACATACTCACTTGAGATGTTTATGTGACAGAGGAAGAGAAGGGGGCCCATCACTGTGTCTTATGGAACTCCCGAGTCTATGGTAGCTTTCCCTGATCGGACGCCGTCTACCACTACTTACATGGTACGTTGTGTTAGGAATGTTGAGAGCCAGGAGTGAAGGTGCCGGTAATGCCATAGTGGTGGAGCTTATGTAGAAGAAGGCTGTGTGGAATAGTGTCGAAGGCCTTTGAGAAGTCGAGAATAGCCATGTCAACCTGGTTTTGATGCTGTCATATGCCAAAAGAGTTGATGTATTGGGATATTATGTTTGTAACATTTCTCTAATAGGCATCCGATCAGTCGTTGATCTGTTTTGTCTGAATCCACATTGGAAGTCACCTAGTATTTCTTCAGTGAAAGCCTGTGGCCTTTTGGCAACTACTTTTGTTGAGTATTTTGTATGTAACATTTAATAGGGAAATTCCTTAGTAGTTTGTGCACTGAAGTTTGGAAGCTTTCTTGTGTAGTGGGGTTATTAGTGCTGTTTGCTATTCTGTTGGAATTTTCTCAACTTGACAAATTTTAGTAATAAGTTCTGCTGTGATGAGATCATCTCCAGGGGCTTTGTGGTTTTTCATAGAATTGATTACGTCTGAAGTTTCTTCCAGAGTTGACTTGTTTATTAAAGGGTCTGGTCCTCTATTTGGTGGTTGATAATCTTCATCTTGTCTATTGTCTGCACTTATTATGTCCTCAAAATTTCCATTCTGGGTCTCACACATTTGTGGTCTGGCTTGGTATCCATTCTTTTCATCTTTAATCTTCATGTATATTGCTCTGATGTTTCCCTCCCTTGATAAGTCTTCTTTTTCATTTAGCTTTTCCCCCCATGTCCTCTTTTTCTTCCTACACATTTTTATGGCTTTCCCCTGGCTTTGTTCCTTTCTTAAACAGTCTGTCTGCATTCATGATAAAATCAGCCTACTCTATTGTTTGATTGCTGCAATCCTCCTACTTTTTCTGATTTTCTGATGTTTTCACAGCATTTTTTTAACCCGATCCCACTGTTCATTTATGTTGTTTTCCCTGTTTCCTCCTGTGATGCTTCTACTTGTTACATCATTTTTGAAGTCTGCATCTGCTCCTTGATAGCTTCTTACATCTAGTATGTCTAGTCTGATCCTTAAAACGATTGATTAAAACGTGGGTAATTCAATCTGGTGAGTTCCAAGTAACTTTATGTATGTATATTTTTTGAGTGGAAACTTGGTGCTGCTAACTGACATCTCTTTTATTGAAGCAAAGTCTATGAGTCGGATCCCATTGTCATTGGATTCTTTATGCAGACTTTACCTTGCCAATAGTTGGCATTGAAGTCGTCACTCACTATTTTAATATCATGTCGTGGTGCCTCTTTGTAGATCTTTTCCACTGTCTCATAAAAGGATTCCTTTCCCCAACCTTCCATATCTTTGATGGGAGCATGAATGTTAGATTAAGCATTTTTCCTTGCAAAGAGCACAATCTTTCATTCTCAGATCTACTGCTGTTGGGAATCCAAGCATGGAAATATAAAAGCATCAGTTCTGAGTGGAATGAAGTTTAGGGATTGCCAGAGTTACAGGGATGGATGGGACAAGACCATAAAAATAACGACTGTTACAGCGTTAGATAATAATACTAGCAGGCTACGGTGACCATGTTGACTGTCATCAAATTTTTCAGATATTATAATTAAAAGGTTATCCTCTAAATCAGCGGTTCTCAACCTGTGGGTCCAGACCCCCTTGGCGACCTTTCATGGGGTCGCCTAAGACCATTGGAAAAAACACATTTTCGATGCTGATGGTCTTAGAAACCGATTGATTTGGTCCGGCTAAAAAACCAGAAATGTCAGAAATTTTCATTATGATTGGAGACGAATTTGTTTCGAAGCTGAGTGCAATTTCCGTAACTAACAACACTGTCCGTAGAAAAACAGATGACATGTCTGTTGATATTCTTGATCAGGTAATCCAGGAAATTGAATCTGCTCCACTTCCAATATTTAGTATCCAGCTTGATGAATCTACAGACGTTGCAAACTGTTCACAGTTACTAGTTTATGTGAGGTATATTAATGATGGTGACTTTAAGATGAGTATCTTTTCTGCACGTGATGTATTTGACAGAGTTGGTTTATTTCTGAAAGATCATAATATCTCTTGGAAAAGGTTTGGGTTGTTTGCAAAGATGGTGCTCCAGCTATGCTAGGATATCGATTCAACGTCTAATTTTTGTTTAAGCCCAAGTTTTCACTAAAGTAGTATAGTCGACCGATTGTTATGCTGGTAAAGGTATTTTTTTGCTGTATTAATGTTGAACATTTCCTATACATTTACTATTTGCTATACCCAGGTGGCTCAACTTATCATGCTCATTCATTTCATAGTAAAATTTCACATACCTTATTGTCCAAAGTTGTCATTTAATGGATTGATTTCTATGATGTGGAAGATCAATAGAACATGTCTTGTTGAGGTGTGGTTTCTCTCGACTATTCATCTTGTGATTGCTCTTGAACATTCATTCCTGTTGAAGAATGATTACAGCTCATGATGAAGGAATGCTTAATAAATTTAGCATGTGTATTAGTATCAGAGGGGTAGCGAAGGGGGGGGGGGCAGATTCTCAGGGCGCCAAAATGTGCTTTGATATTATTTCATTGATAAAAATAACGGGTTTAAGAGTTTAAAAAAAGAAAAGGGGCGCTTTAAAATGAACCTTATCCCTGGGCCCAAATCTTGTCCCCGGACGCCAAACATCCTCGCTACGCCTCTGATTAGTATCATTTCAAACTCTTTTTACCCATCATCTTGTTGAGGTGTGGTTTCTCTCGACTATTCATCTTGTGATTGCTCTTGAACATTCATTCCTGTTGAAGAATGATTACAGCTCATGATGAAGGAATGCTTAATAAATTTAGCATGTGTATTAGTATCAGAGGGGTAGCGAAGGGGGGGGGGGCAGATTCTCAGGGCGCCAAAATGTGCTTTGATATTATTTCATTGATAAAAATAACGGGTTTAAGAGTTTAAAAAAAGAAAAGGGGCGCTTTAAAATGAACCTTATCCCTGGGCCCAAATCTTGTCCCCGGACGCCAAACATCCTCGCTACGCCTCTGATTAGTATCATTTCAAACTCTTTTTACCCATCAAAATTTACTTCACATTTAACACACTAGCACAGTGGTTCTCAAACTTATTCAAATAAAGTTAAACTTTAAGCTAAGGAGGGCTGTTAGTTTTGACCAATGATTATAATTATTGTTAAGATATTGTACATCCCCCACCACTTACAGCAGTTCTATTGTTAAGATATTGTACATCCCCCATCACTTACAGCAGTTCTATTGTTAAGATACTGTACATTCCCCACCACCTACAGCAGTTCTATTGTTAAGATATTGTACATCCCCCACCACTTACAGCAGTTCTTCACAACCATTTTTGCCCCACTCCCCATCTGAACACCCAAAAAGGTTTCATATCACCACCTCCCATATTCCCTTATAGAAAAAGCATTAAAAAAGTATCGGGTATTTCAAATTTGAGGCATGCTAAGGTCTCAGTAAAGTGTAGTGACCTTGAAAAAGTGTCCCATCTAACATTAATTAAATGCCCCCCCCCCCCCAACATTTCCAAACCCTTTTCATAATAACAGTAAATACGTTTTGTTAAGATTTTTCATTTCTACTCAACTAATACTGTGATATCTACTTCTTAGCCCTATTATTAGCTTTCTTCATGGTAGTATAAAATTCGTAAATGGTTATAAAAAATAGAATGCATTAAGATTTTTCATTTCTACTCAACTAATACTGTGATATCTACTTCTTAGCCCTATTATTAGCTTTCTTCATGGTAGTATAAAATTCGTAAATGGTTATAAAAAATAGAATGCATTATGTTTTAACTTAAACTAATTTGTATTTATAAAATTATTGTTATATTATTATTTTTCAGTTAGCCCAATGTCAAATGTAAACAATGCTGTATCCATGGATATTATTTTGTAGACATTCAGCTGAGTTCCCTTTTCAATGAAAAGTTGAATTAAAATTAATTGAGGCGGATTGTTTTCTATTTTGATGTCTTTTTATTTAGATTGTAAATTTTGTGTTTGAGCTAAATTAATTAAATTTAAATATATTTTGACAGCATCTATGATGGGCAGATGTCGATGAGTATGATTATGATGACAATGATTGTGGGACTCAAAGTGGACTTGTGCATTTAGACTAGAGACCGACCAAATTTCGGCTTCGGCGCCGAAAGTGGCCATTTTATCATTTTCGGCTTAATTTCGGTTTCGGCCGAAAGAGAAAAGTTAACTTTTGGGTTTTCTTCAGTTTCGGCCGAAATTGACTTAGACTTTCGGGCACCCGGCCAAAAGTGACTCAGGTTTTCGGTCATTTTAATACTCAGCGAAAGCGATATTTAACAACAAACTAAGCGACATTTAAGAACAAATTAAGCGATCTTTGAGAACAAACTAAACGATATTTAACAACAAACTAAACGACATTTATGAACAATCTAAGCGATCTTTAATAACAAACTAAACGCTCTAATAGAAAAAACTAAACGATTTTTAAGACCGAACTAAATGATCTTTAAGAACAAAACAAATGATCTTTAATAGTAAACTAAGTGATTTATAAGAATAAACTAAGCGATCTTTAACAGAAAACTAATTTTTTTTAGAAACAAACTAAAAGATCTTTAAGAGTAAACTAAAAGATCTTCAACAACAAACTAAGCGATCTTTAAGAACAAACTTAGCGATCTTTATGAAAAAACTAAGCGATCTTTAAGAACAAACTTAGCGATCTTTAACAACAAACTAAGTGATCTTTATGAACAAACTAAAAGATCTTCAACAACAAACTAAGCGATCTTAAACAACAAACTAAACGATCTTTAACAAAAAAATAAACGATCTTTAACAACAAACTAAACGATCTTTAACAACAAACTAAGCAATCTTTAACAAAAAACTAACCGATCTTTAACAAAAAACTAACCGATCTTTAACAAAAAACTAACCGATCTTTAACAAAAAACTAACTGATCTTTATAAACAAACTAACCGATCAATAACAACCAACTAAAAGATCTTTAAAAACAAATTAAGCGATCTTTTAGAACCACATTTTTTTAGAGACCCTGTTTAAAAAAATATTATTTTGCATTAATTCCCCCCCCCCCCAACTTTAGCCAAATTTTCTTCTACCATACTAATTAAAAAAAATTGTAAAGCAATTTAAATTACTTTTATATGAAAATGGTAAAATCCAAAGTATTCATTAGATCAAGGGTCTCAAACCCAAATCATCCGGGGGGGGGGGGGGGGGGGGGCCCAACAATAAAAAAAAAAAAAAGCGATTACAACTGTTACAATCTCCTCAACCTTTATAAGTAACAATAAAATCATTAAGGGTTCTCAAAAACTACTCACTGCTGCCAGAGACCTGGCATACAAAAATAAATAGAAACATAAAAAAAAATATATCAGAATTAGACTAGTCGGTGAGATTTGACTGAAACCGTCGCAGAGAGTCACGTTATAGATATAATAATGGGGGGAACGCGTATTCACAGTAAACTTTTCTGTCATGTAGCGGGCCGCAAAATATCGTCTTGCGGGTCACAAATGGCTCGCGTCCCGCGAGCTTGAGACCCCTATATTAGATGTTCACGATTATCTAATTTTTTATAAAAAGAATGTAAATATTTATACTTTCCCACATCTTTTTCGATGTATCCAGAATGTATGCGGGAAAGAATTTCAAAATATCTTAATATTTCCTTTTCGGCCAAAATTCATTTTTACCTTTCGGCCTTTTTTCGGTTTCGGCCGAAAGTCATTTTAAAACTTTCGGCATTTTTTCGGTTTCGGCTGAAAATCATTTTAAACTTTCTGCCTATTTTCGGCTTCGGCTGAAATCAGAAAATCACTTTCGGTCTGTCCCTAATTTAGACCAGACATAAAAACCATACTGCTTACTAATGAATGTTTAAGTAAGAGGGATATAAGGAGATTTCAAAAGCAAATAGACTTTTTCAAACTCTAATTTACTGCAAATTGGGTTGAAATATATTTGTTGGTACGCAATGTGCAGTACAATGAACCAAAGAAACTTTCTGTTTTTTAAAATTGGTATAACTTCATTGAAGAGTTTTATCAACTAAGAGGATTTATTAAGAATACAGTACTTATTAAAGTACTTATTTTACAAGACTGTGGTCCAGGGAATCCTTATATGATGAAATATGACTAAGGACAAATTCATGGCCATACTGAGTTTCCAAAAAGTTTCTGATACTGAAAATAAAGAAGACAAGCAGTGCAAAATTGGGAGACTAATAAGTTCCTTAATGCAAAATAAAAAGAACTGTATCAGCATCATGAAAATGTAGCAATTAAGGAACACTTTTGGAAACATAGGACATTATGACATTTAGGCTGCGTTCTCTCCCCTGTACTGTATACAATATATACCAATGTTATTCAAAGCTCAAGTGACACCGTTCCAATATTAAAATTTGCTGATGATGCCACCATCATTGGCTTACTATCTGAAGGAGAAGGCTTATACCGCAACTTAGTAACAAGTTTTATCAATTGGTGCGACGAAAATTTTCTCCCGCTGAATGTCTCAAAAACAAAGGAAAGGTTGTTGATTTCAAGAGGAAGGCACACCAGATTACAGATCTCGGCATAAAAAATCAAAGTGGAGAGAAAGTAGATGCATATAAGTACTTAGGTGTCACCAATAATAATAAGCTAACATGGCAGGAGCACGGCCAAATGCTGTATAAGAAATTCAGAAAGACTCACTTTCCTAAAAAAACTGTACAATTTCGGCGTAAACTTATTCTACAGTTCAACAATTGGAAGCCTGCTCAATTTCAGTATTACCCGCTGGTGTGGGAATTCAACGTTTGATATTAAACACCACATAAACCAACTTATCAAGAAAGCTAGGAACCATACACAAACTAAACATCTTTCACTGGAAGAATTATTTGAAGAAAGATGTTATTGTAAAATTAAACACATTTTGGATGATACAACCCACCCTCTCCATCACAGATACTTAGGATTGGCCCGTTCGGTACGAATTCTTTCCATCACGGCAAGGACTGAAAAATACAAAAATTCTTTTGTTCCCCAATTTGTACGAATTTACCAGCGTGCTCCCCCTTAAGTCACAAATCTTAATAAGAATTAATAAATCCCTGATATGGCTAACAGAACTCACTGAATGGCTGCTAGTGAAAAATTTATTACAAATGTCTTGTGTTCAAATTGTTTTTTTATATGTGCTGACATTGTACAATGCATTCATAAAACATTTCCATTTGTTTGGATCAATAACAGAATCTTATCTTAAATTTGACGATGTACCAGTTACTTTAAAGGCAGACATTTTTACATATGCACTGCAACATGACAATAACAAACAAACTTTAAATTGCATTTCCAAAACAAGGGTAAAAGGGTCAGAGTATATATCAGATCCTTTCTTTGTGAAACTTTTTTATGTTTTAATAAAGAAAGAAATTGTTTTCAAGAATGTATATGCATCATCTGGATGACAGATTAGATAATCTGTTCCATATCTCTGATATAAAATAAAAATGTACCTTTTTTCTTCGCTTTTATTTTTATTTAATTCTTACAAATAATTTTTTAAGTGATAATTACATGCATATGTTTAAAAATTATTTTATTTTAAATTATAATTGTGACTTTTTGTGACATTATTTCCTTGATTGATACGTTGTCCACAAAGTGAGTCTATTCTTTTGAAATATCAATATTTGTTGTAGTATTAGCAGTATTGAGTATATGGTAATAAAATATAAATTTAACTAATATAATTGGAAACATTTTTTTCCCCTTCTTTGTAAAGCTGTGATGCCATGTTTTTTGTCGACTCAAACATGTTTTGTTTTGCCTAAAAATAATAATAAATAAATTTTGGAAAGTATATTTTGAACAAACACCTAATATCAATTAAAGAGCATCACCTAATATCAATATAAGAGCATGCAATTACCTTTAGCTACAAAATTACACCTATGAGACACTTTGATAGTTGTAATGTCAACAAATATAAAAATCTGCTGTTTTTTTAAGAGTTAATAACTGCAGTAACTACAGTAAATTAAGATTTAGAAGATGCTCAAAATGAATGATTATTCCTGAGGAGCCGTGTTGAATGACATACTTTTTATTTTTTTGCTTTTTATTCACTTGCATTGGAACAAATGATTTACACTAATTTTACAAGTTAGAAGAAAAGGTGATTTTATGATGAATTATAATATTGTAGGCTTACATAATTAATCTACAACATATCTTTGGTTAATGGAATTGTTTTCCAATGTGGAGCGTACAACCCACATTATGCATAAACCCCACATTATGCATACACATCACAAGGTGACACCCAACTTGGTGCAGTTTGAAGATTAGAGAGAGCAGGCAAGCAAAAAAATATTAAAAATGGTAGCAATCAGGTTAGGTAAAAGGAACTGAGCAAACCTGAAAAAAACCCAGAAAATTAAAAAAAATATAGTGTGTTCTAAGGCTGGCTAAACACCCCCCCCCCCCCCCCCCCCCCCTAAACAAGATTTTTGGAAATACATGGGAGTGCTGTGAAAAAGTTTTAAAAGAAATTTAAGCTATACCGTGTTATATGTTTTACAAAGGCAAATGTATCTGATGGACAGCACAAACTGTAAACAACTTCTTCAAATCACTACAGTCTAAACTTTAACATGTTTTTAGGTTTTCATTCTAAAATATAGCCTATACTATAATAAGGGAAGATAAAAATGTTTTAATTATCACTTTTTTAAAATAAAATAAAATAGCTTTCAATTAAGACATGGATTTGTTTATTCATGCATACAGCACAACTAGTAACATTTATTAGGAATTCTATCAGTGATCAGCATTATAGATAAGGAACTGATCATAGAAAAGGTACTAGAAGGGCACAACAATTTGAAGGGATGCTATATGGCTTTTATGGTGGAGCCAATGAGGATTACAAACTACCACAAGAACTGTACCCTTTGGGCAGCAAACCAACTATGAAACAAAAAGCGTGATCTTTACCATGAAAAATAATAAAGCCTCAGGAACCGACCTTATCACTGTGGAACTCATAAAACTAAGTGAAAACGAACTGCATAGACAAATATAGAGCTTCATATCAAGGATTTGGCAGGAAGAAGAGAAATGCCAAATAAAAAGGGGTACTGCGCTCAATTCACACGAGAGGATCTAAACTGGAATGCTCAAATTACAGAGGAATCTTCCTAATTAATGTAACCTACAAAATCATCAACAAATTAATAGCAAGAAAACTGAAGATATTCTAGGTGAATATCAATTTGAATTCAGACAGAATAGACCCACCACAGATCATATTTTGACCACCAGATGTCTCCATAAGAAATGCTAAGAATACAACATCCCCATTCACCAACCATATGTGGAATACACAACAGCTTAGACAGGAAATATCTGCAAAGTGCACTATAGAAACTTGGAGTTTCTAACTATAGAAACTCCAACTTGGAGTTTCTAACAAATTTACCTGGTTTATACAAGACGAAGGCTACCTCCCAAAAAGAATCAAAGTACAGGAAGAGTACTTGAGGAACTTTCATATTAATCAGGGTCACTGAGTCAAGGACACTCACTGGCATGTATCCTATTTAACATCCCTTTAGAAAGTGTTATGAGAAACATGCATGCAGACCTGTTTACCCCCCAAACTCCTAAAATCGTACAATATATTCTCAAAATCGTACAATGCAGTATTTTGATAGTAAATAAATAAAAATACAGTATATATAAGGTATACAATAACTCCTCCTATAGCGTGGTCAGTGGAATCGAGTTAAGCTGGCGTCAAAATATGGAACTGTAGGTAAACAGTAGATGACTGACGTTAGCCGCAAACTGCGGTCACTTTGTTTTGCAGACGTGTATCGGCTGATAGATATCCGTTAATATTTGGGTTAACGTGCTGATCACATTATCCCAGTCTGTCGCAGGTAAAAAATAAAATCACCGGTGAAAATTCAAACTTGACTTCAGATAAGCATAAAATAAAATGTATTAAAATAAGAATGAATTACCCGGTAACAAATTGGGACCCCCCACCCCACCTTTTTTTGTGTGTACGGAAAAGTAAGCTTTAAAACACCAGCAGCCCCCCCCCCCCAATAAACTTAACAAAATCCATTGCATATTATGGTGTTACAGTAAACAAAGCTGTTTGGAAAATGGGACATTCACGTATAACATACCTGGTACGCAAAATAAACAAAAAGTTTTCTAAAATATTTATACCCCCCCCACCAGCCGAACCTTGTCAACGTAAAACTAAGGGCTATCTAACTTAATTAAGTAAAACAAAGGGCCATCTAACTATTAATTCAAACAAAGGGCCATCTAACTATTACGTCAAACAAAGGGCCATACAACTATTACCTAAAACAAAGGGCCATCCAACTATTACGTAAAACAAAGGGCCATCTGACTATTATGTAAAACAAAGGGCCATCTAACTATTACGTATGCGATGAGGATGCGTACAACAGATTAGATTGAGGAAGAGCCCCCCCTTGTCCACGTAAAACTTGGGGCCATCTAACTAATTCGTCAAACAAAGGGCCATCTAACTATTACGTATTACATACACGCTCAGGACAGATTTGATTGGGGGGGGGGGAGGGGTTTAAATAGACAGCACCTACATTTATGCATAAAATAATTATCCCGACAGTCTCTTATAAAGCCAACTGTCATCTGAAAATCTGTGAAATCAGTGAATTCTAATAAGGCCTTTCATTATTATTATTATTAAGGCTATATAAATATTACAATATTTCGCAGTAAGCATATAGGCCTACTCCTTTAAGCTACTAATGCTTTGTGTTTTTCATAAAGAGATCCCTGTAGTTGTAAAATTGAACATGACATAGTGATAACACACTGTAGTCCAGTAATTCGTCTTTCCGTGCTGGTGACGAAAGTTATTTCCACCGGGCAGAACTACCCCCCCACCCCATTACTGGGGAAAAAAATTGAGCCATCGCCTGATTTTTTTCCATCAATTAAAGGGGTGGGATGGGGGTAGTATTAGTAGTGATACCAAAATGCGGTATTACGCTCGCTGAGGGTGAAGAGCTGCTTTGCGAGTTCTACCATTCTTTTGTAAAATGCCGCCGACTAGCTCTTATAAAATATGCCCACATCCAATGTTCCAGTGCAGTACAGGGCGAATAGTATACCTATTACCGGTGAGGCAGCTAACTAGTTCACTGTGACCCGCAAAGCATCAGTTTGACAATCATCACGTGACACACAAAGCATCAGTATGACAATCATCACGTGACACGCAAAGCATCAGTATGACAATCATCACCATCATTATGCTGCGGTGATATTTTTACAGCCTTTGACACTCCGACCAACCCCCTACCCATGCGTCCTGTGTGCCGCAAATGTCCTTAAATCAACAACCCACACCTCCCCTCTCAGTGCCTACATAATATAATGAAGGATGGTCCCAACTTTAAAAGAAAAAAATTACAACCAATCGTTTTTCTGGTTCCATTCACCAGTAGATTTTTTATTAGAAAGGGCTAAAACTGCAACAAACGAAAAAAAAAAAAAAATTTTTTTTTGCACTGGCTCTCTGAAAATCGTAGTTTTGGCGGGTCTCGGCGTACAATCGTAAAAGACGTCTCAAAATCGTACATTGTACGCCAAAATCGTAAGAGTAAACAGGTCTGTGCATGTGTGCACCAAATGAATTATCACAAACAACTTCCAGAGAAACATACATGTGAGCACAGGATGAACTATCACAAACAACGTATCAGAATCTCAACCATCAGGACACCAACCAACTTTAAAAAGCCCAACCAGCACAGTACCTGGCATATGCAGACAACATAGCTTTACCGGGGAGAAGCAGCATTGATATCTTTTAAGCATTCCATGAATTAGAAGAGTTACCTCTAAAGGTAAATGAAGCCAATCAGGGTGTATGTTAATGTCACGTATCAGACACACAGGTGATAAAATCAAAGTAAACAAGCACACCAGAGAGAGAGAGAGAGTGAGTGAGCGAGAGAGACAGATGAAATAATCACAGAGATGAAAGAAAGGATAAAAGCAGGCCATTCTTCTTATTTCGCCTACACGAGATACAACTAGAAAGCAGAAATCTCTCAAGGAAAACTATGATGGCCCTACACAACTTCTTTTATCATAAGACCAATGGTAATGCAAAACAGCCAGACAAAAGAAGAGAACCTGTTCAATACCTGGAAAATCCTCAGAAAAATATACAGTCCAGTGTTAGATAATGATGGATGGGTATATATATCCCATGGGGCTCTGGTTGACAAGTTTGTAGTGGCTTGCTGGCTAAAGAGGTGCTGCCCCCTAGCGCTAGACTGGGACCAAAACCACCATTATTGCGTGAGCCTGTGCTGGCAGACAAAGAGCGTGCATAGTATCTGCCGAAAATGGAAGCACTTAAAGGGCTACCAGCTGTGGAAAATCTGCAGCTGGAAATAAAACGACAGAAACAGGGTAGGGAGCCCTTTAAGGATACGAGGCATGAGGTGGGTAGTGGCAACTCAGGCCAATGGTTCTATTTACATAGCAGTTAAAGCAGTTGTACCTAGGCAACCGTTTCGTCCCAGCTGCTTCGTAAATTAGTTTCAAGGTAGAAACCCACTGTAGAAATCCGTATCCAAGGGCGTCGGGCGTTCCCAGGGATGGGCAGGGTACGATTTTAGGATGTAAATACACCATCCCGACTGCTGATGCTGTGAGAGAAGCGTCATCGGCCTACTAGATGCCCTTGTGCTGGGGTGACCTCCACTGGTACTCAATGGAGTGAGTGCGGGCTGGAGCTGTCCTGGCAAAGGGAAATCTCCAATGTTCCGCTTCCCAGCCCGATAACTCAGGCTTGGGGAGTGAGGGTGTGTGTGCTTTGGGGAGGGCATAAAGAGCTAATGTACTAGCTCGACAGCCCGCTGATGCAATTTCCTAATGAACATTTTCAGTACCGGAACCATCCGTAGTTGCTGCAATTTAAAGGTGCAGGCTGCTTTAGGCAAGAAACCTTGAGAGGATATTAGATTGTAGAGCAGCAAAAGTGATCTACAGACAGAAGCCTAGGGGTTAACGGCTCATCCATCGACCAAGACTGATATGGATTGAGTTATAAAGGACTAAAATCACCTGGAAGTGTAAAGTCATGGATCAGCTTAAAAGGGAGGATGTTGTAGAGCAGACAAGCAGACCAGGCCCCTATGATGGGCTGTAGCACCTATGATGATGATGTCTGAATGGAAGGATGTGGTGAAACAGGTCAGGGCCCACTAATGATCAGCATTAACAAATTGATCTGTTTATCGATCTCTATTTCTCCCATTTAGCGGCATACTTATTATTATAATTATTTAATTTGAATTTTTGGATGATGTTTAAGAATGATCAACACAAAATTAAGGCTAGACATGGCTATAAATAAAAAATCAACATGTACTGTAGATCCCTATTCAAAGGCCTATTTACACAAAAAATATTTCAATGGCATAAGTGGCCTTTGAGTCGGTCACAGGAGGTTTTCACCAGGTACATTGATTCTATTATAGAAAACAATAAGATTGTGTCTGTGTGTGAGCATATGACCTATTCTGTTCAGTGTGGTTACAGCATATATATGTAGAAAAGTGAAGTGAGTCGCCGTTATACATAATAATGAATGTTTAATAGTTTTAAGTCTTTTTAATAAGCAATTATTTTTAAGGTTTCGATGAAAACCTTTAAAATAATTTCCCAGCCAAAACTGAAAGAGTACACTAATAAGCAGATTACACACTTTTCAGGGTTTTCCTGGCCAAAACTAAGATTGTGGTTGGCTTATGATCCATTGGGAATAA
>CAXITT010000035.1:569870-672759 GCA_964033795.1 Lymnaea stagnalis
GGATCAAGATACTAATATTTATTATTGGAAGGGGGATTAGGATGATGCTAGGTGTTAAGAGAAAATGTAAAGATATGTGTTTATTATGGCATGTAATTGACTAGGACAGAGGCTCCCAGACTGTGTCCTGCTGCAACCTGAAGTGTTAAAAAATGAATGGACTTAATGCAAGCCATTTATAATTAAGTTGGTATTTTTCACTAGTTCTCCAACCTACTTGGTACGCTGTACTTATTAAAGTAGCAGTTGGTTTTGTGCAGCGTCTATGCTGTATCAATTAAATATTGTTTTGATAGAGTCAAGTGAAGTTAATGAGGTATGTCTTCTTGTATAAGGTTTCAAAAATGGATTAGATTGTTTAAAAAGTGCTATTTTACAGTGCACAAAGAATGTGGTTTAGAGCAAAATTGAAAAGACGTGGGTGCATCATCGGTGCTGTGACTCCAAAACGTTTGGGAAACTCTGGACTAGGATATTTGAAATTCGTGTACTAGCAGCATTGCTGGTAGGAGAGCTGGTCACCAGAAAGCTTTTTCGTTAACCCTCTTGATCTCTCGCTGTCTAGCAGTGAATCTGACACTGACGAAAACAATCAGGAAAGTAATGAAGACAATCAAAATGATTATGTTTACGATAATGTTGTGAATCCTTGGATTAGGATTAGGGGTTCTGAATTGGATAGAGATGACCCCTATACCCATTTGAGTACTTATGCTAATTTTTACACAATATATCATTAAAATGTTTGTGAGAGAGAATAATAATAATAACTAATAAGTATGCAGACAACTTTCTCAGTAACACCCAGCTCAAATAAACCATAATTGGATGCACTATGGTGAAAAGGACCGCTCTGTCTGAAGCAACCAAAAAGTACCCCGAGGGCAGGAAAAGAAGTAGAACTCTGTGCCAGGGGTATCTAAAGGGCCTCCATGTGCCTTATTTCCCAAAACACATGTGTTAGGATCCATTCATGCTTCATCCATCAAAAAATTAGCATAATTTACACCGGTAAGTCATGTTTATTCTCAGTCGCAATTGACGAGTCTGTTTACATGCAGAAAAAATCATGTCGGGCGAGTTTTGCCACAACAATGGATCTTTGGAGGCATTTGTCAGGAGATTAGTGAGCGTTTCATGTTTTGTGTACAAGATAGATCAGCAGCTACACATTACACTTATGCCGATAATCACAGCACACATCCTGCTGTGCACAACAGTCATGTCAGATCAATGGAGAGCATATAATGCAATTGGCACCACGCCAAGCTTGACTCATCAAACGGTCATTCATTCTGCTAAGTTTTTGGATCCAAACTCAGGTGCCAATAGCGAATACCCAAAGCATCGAACGTTTGTGGAAATCTGCAAAAGAGAGAAACAAACGCCACAATGGCACACACAGACATATGCTCAATTTGTATATATGTGTATTCATGTGGACATGTGGCATCAACGTGTTAAAGTAAATGGTTTTTATGCCTTCAACGCCATTCTAGGCGATATTGTTCAATTTTGGCCACTACAGTAGCGGAGGACCTTTAAAGAAGTATGTTTTTACTCAAAACAACATTTATTTTATTGAAAGTATGTACGCCAATACCGGACGTCGCGGGCAAAAAAAAACATGTCGGCTTTGCGTGGTACATTTCTGTGACCAACAGTGAAGGGCGGGTTTCGGTATATGTCGGGCTTTGTCGTTCCTATGCGTCATCTTCTAAAAATAAATAAGTTTCAGTCTTAAACTCTATTCGATGAAGAATTCCGGTCACAATGGTATAAATACTGCGTCATTCTGACCTTTCTCAGGCGAACAATTGGAGCGCGAACTGTCGCTAATTTTAAACTTGTGTTCATTTTTTTGTATGAAGGATGCGAGAATTTAAACTTTAAGACGAGCTAGCTTGATCGCTGTAACATTGAAAGCATTTATTGTTAACATTACTGGCTGTTGCTAGAATTTATGATACCGAGCGAACAAACAAAAATCCACATGTTATGAAAAAACGGCTGCCATCTTTTTTAACATTATTTTATTGACAGGAGGGAGGTGAAATTATTTGGAAATAAAGGTTTAAATAAAACATTTCTAAATCGTTGAAACATCTGATTAAACAAATGTTTTTGATTCTAATATAATTAAACAATATAAATGTATACAAAAAATAATAATTTGTTTTAAATTAATTGTTTCTACAATTATTCTTTGTAAATAAGAAATTGATCAATTTGCCAATAATAGTAATAAGAATACTTCTTTTTTTTCCCCCCAGTATTTATTCTCTATTACTCTATTATTATTATTAGATAAACTAAGACAACTAGTTATAAGGATGTGTTAATAGACCTCTATTAATACTAGAATTAAATTAATGAAATAAATAAATTTTAATACTAGGGACATTTCTTTAATTTGCGTAATTTAATTGAAAACAGTCTTTTTTTTTCAGTCTATTTGTTAATGTTATCCATCCCTATTTATCTTCCACTCAGTCCACTGCTCTTTATTAACCTTTTTGAAGACCTAACCTCGATTATCTATGTTGCTGAAAATTTCATTGCATTAGGTTCATTAGCATTATTAGTTTAAAAGTTATCTATCTTAATGTAAAAAGGTCTCGGCCGCTGTCACTTTTCATGAAATATTTTTTCTAATGCATACATTTTTCTGATCTGCATTACATTTATTTTAAATGTACATTACTTTTAAATGGACATTATCTGTTTGTATTGAAAATTTTATAGCAATAACTTTAATGGTTTAGTAATTGTCATTTTTTTAACAAATAAATTTTTCGACAATTGTCGTTATCCACACCAAATGCTTATAAAGTCATATTTAATTAAATATAATAAGTTAATTCAAATTCACAATTTATTCTGCCACTGTTAAACATTGTATTGTTAATGTCTCCTCCAAATTTGAGAGCTCTAACTTTAATAGCCAAAAAGATACAAGCAAAATAGTACAAAAAGAGTAATAATGCCATCAACAGTTTTAAAAATTAAATACAAAGCCGAATAGTGGGGAAAAATAAATCACTAAAAAATTCATAACTTTTCTCCTACAACAAGTGATAGAAAGATTATCTTGGTGTCATTGGAAAGCTTAAAGCCAGCTCTTTCCTATGATATGCTCTATGTCTGTGTCAGGTGCATTTGAAAATTAGAGTTGGAGTACTGGTACCTAGAAAGTGTGAAGTGTTTTAATGGAATGGTGAAATTGAAATAATGTATAATAATTTTTGAATTAAAAGTTTTTTAGGCTAATTCAGATTGATCAGGTTTAGGGATACATTTTAGGGTTCATGTTAATGTTAGGTTTAGGGATACATTTTAGGGTTCATGTTGATAAGTTAATGTTAGGTTTAGGCAGGGATACATTTAGGATTCAGGTTAGTTTAGGGATACATTTAATCATTTAGGACATAAGTTCGTGGGTCACGATAACCATGACGGCCGCGGGCTGATCTCTCCGAATTGTTTTTTATTCAAAAGAACATTTGTTTTATGGGAAGTGTGAATAGTAATAATTTTTGCAGTGAATTAAAATTGAAGTATCCACTTCTGATACCGGGTCCGAATAGCCGCAGCCAAACTTTTCATTACAATTACAGATAAGACAGTAGCCGATTTGCCGCCAAAAAAAAAAGAAACTTTGATCTTGAATCTTGATTATAGAACTATATTTAAAATAGAATTAAAAAATACAATAAAATTATAAACATAAACGTATTCTTACTTGTTTTCAATGTACGTCACATTGTTGTTCGTGTTTGTTCAATGAACATGAAAATCTTCAAAATATGTCAATTCCTCGATTGATAACAATTAGCTCCAAGATGGCAAAACAACAGGAAGTACCTGTCAAAACCATCACGTGAAAAACCAAATATATTACACCCTCACGTGACCAGCCGGGTCCGAATAGTGAATTGCTACTATAGGTACCCATGTACCTATAGCCACTCCGTTGGGACAAATGGTCCCTTTACGATAATAATTGAAGGTTTGAGTTCAAGCTGTGAGACTGTAGTAAGCCTCACAACCACGTATGCTAATCCCGTATTTACTACGTGCTACTGTGGCAAGCCTCACAACATGTGTAAAATGCCGTATTTACATTGTGCTACTGTAGCAAGCACACGTGTACAAATGCCGTATTTACTATGTGCTACTGTAGCAAGCCTCAACCATATGTACAAATGCCGTATTTACTATGTGCTACTGTAGCAAGCCTCACAACCATATGAAAAAATGCCGTATTTACTATGTGCTACTGTAGCAAGCCTCACAACCATATGTACAAATGCCGTATTTACTATGTGCTATTGTAGGAAGCCTCACAACCACATGTACAAATGCCGTATTTACTATGTGCTACTGTGCATATCTCTAGTGTCAGTTTTTATTTCAAAATATGTCTATTGTCCGAATTTATTTCAACCATAACTCTATTGTCAGTATTTATTTCAACCATAACTCTATTGTCAGTATTTATTTCAACCATATCTCTTACTCAATTCTATCGGCAGGTCCCCTGAATGGGAACAGGTGAGCGATTCTGATTTGTGGCAGATGGGCCTGGCAAGGGAAGAAGACGGAGAGTTGTGGTAGGTCATAGATACGGTAAAACTTAATGCTGTTCAGGAGTACGCCACTCGAGTTCTCTATAGACTAGACTCTTGGGCAGGGGCGTGTCAGGGAGGGAGCAAAATGTCATGGTCAGAGTCATTAGTGTGCGCCTGATTTTAAAGACAATAAAATAATGAAGGTATCATTTACAGACACGTTGGAGCTAATACAAAAATTACAACTAAAAACTTTTTGTATCTATCCTATTCTATTGAATCTGTTCATTCTATTGAATGTATCCATTCTAATGAATGTATCCATTCTATTGAATCTATCTGTCCTTTTCATTGAATTTATCAAAATTCTTAGGATGTCATTTGAAGATTTTACTCAACATTTCACTGACATTGACATATGTCACGTCATGCAAACGACACTCTTCACCCTGAAAAAACCTGGACAGAACGAGTAGCCACCGGAATTTGGTCGGTCCGCCAGAGGAGAGCTGGAGGCTGCAGCAACCACCTGACTGTCTTAGACAACCCACAGGTTTGTTTTGGTAATACATAATGTACACCAGGTATCCAGTTTATTTTATCAAGTCGACGACTGAGCTCCGTGTTAAGACGACAACAATGTTAAGACAGGACTACCATTTTAAGACTGGACCACTATGTTAAGACAGTACCACCATGTTATACAGTACTACCATGTTAAGACAGGATTATCATGTTAAGATAGAGCCACCGTGTTAAGATAGAGCCACCGTGTTAAGATAGAGCCACCGTGCACCGTGTTGAGACAGAACCGCTGCCTTAAGACAACCACCATGTGATGTTAACAGTGGTTCCCTGAAGTGTCTAAGCGCCCGGGACTAAATCAAAAGCGGCTCGGCCCTTTTCCGACTCTAAAATTGTATCGTAATAATAAAAGTAATAGACTTATATAGTCTTTGTTTGTTGCGTGTGTGTGTGTGTATGTGGGGCGCTTTCATCTAAGACGTCACAGATCACCATACTAAGGTCCTTACACTGTGATACTCATAAAACAAATGATAAAGCGGAAATACAATTCAATTCATAATTAGAGAAAATATTTCTTATACCCGGAGTATTCCCCTATTTTTTCTACTTCAATGTAGCGTTCTATCCACCATTCCTCTCCTCTGATTGGGAAAAGGTTGGTTTCGTTCTATAATTTGTTGTAAAGAATGCTATCGGTTGATGCTATTTCTACCATTTATTTTCTGTAGGACAAACTCCCTCCCTATCATCAGTTTGGAAGCTTTCCCAGCCGGGGGAGATTTTGGCTACATTTCCTAGACATTAACGAGACGTAACATACTTACAAGATTGTACTCTTTATGTGTTTGTGTTATTTATTATGTTTATCTTTTGAGGATTGTACCTTTTTTACTTTCTGTGCTGTAAAGTGATATAGTATTATTTTTAAAAATATAGATTAAATGGTATAATTAAAATGAATATTGCTGATATGAAGAGCTTGGGTATTGTTTTCCTTTGATAGATTTTTTTTTTTAGATATTTGTTACGTATTGTTCACTTAACGAGCAAAAATCTTGATTTAATTTTCGACTGACAATATATTTTATTTTTAGAACAAATGTAGACCTTTTAAGCTGTCGTAGAGAAAGTGTATAAATGTGAATATTGGTGTGTAGTATTTAAAAAAAAAAGTTCATTAATTTCCGAGCATTAGTGTTTTATTTTAACCCCAACAAGATTTGCCGCCCTTGAAAAATCACGTCATACCAAGGGTTGCCAAAATGATGGTTCAACCGAGAACGTTAAGGAACTCAATGTTGAGATGATTTGTTCTGCTACGAGGCAATCGCTAATTAGAAGCTTCATTTACACGATCAGTTATACACAAGGACCGTAATGGTCTTTTAATTGTGTGATTTAAAAAAAAACATGTGCACACCCGAAACAGTAACTTACAGTCATTTCTTGTAAAAAAAAGAATGTCACATTATCATTGTACCTGATTAATTTGATGCCACTGATTGCGCACACTAGCTGTGATTTCTTTATTGAATTATGAAAGAAAAAAAGAAAATTACACCGGGTAGTTCGTAATAATGAAGTCCACACAGTGGACTTGACACTTAAATTGTAGAAACTGATGGATTAGACACTTAAATTGCGTAACTGATGGATCTGACACTAAAATTATTTAACTGATGGATTTGACATTTAAAATGTATAACTGATTGTTTTAACACTTAAATTCCATAACTGATGGATTTGTCACTTAAATTGTATGTATAGCTCATGGATTTGATACTAAAATTGTATAGCTGATAAATTTGACACTTAAATTGTAGAAATTATGGATTAGACACTTAAATTGTATAATTGATGGATTTGACACCTAAAATGCATAACTGATTAATTTGACACTTAAATTGTATAACTGATGGATTTGACACTTAAATTGTATAACTGATGGATTTGACACTTAAATTGTATAACTGATGGATTTGTCACTTAAATTGTATAACTTATGGATTTGACACTTAAATTGAATGACTTTTGTTGCGTCTGAAGTGTCCAAACTCCAAGAATGGGAAGCCAAAGTTCTGATGTGAAATATCAATCAACAGTATTACCTTTCACAACTGTGATCAATTACTAGTTTGGGTCACAGTTTCTCTGGCAGAGCACAGGTTTGAATCACGATGTCTCTAGCACAGCACAAGTGTGGATCACTATGTCTCTAGCATAGAACAAGTTTGAAACACTATGTCTCTAGCACAGCACAAGTTTGAATCACGATGTCTCTAGCACAGCACAAGTTTGAAACACTATGTCTCTAGCACAGCACAAGTTTGAATCACGATGTCTCTAGCACAGCACAAGTTTGAATCACGATGTCTCTAGCACAGCACAAGTTTGAAACACGATGTCTCTAGCACAGCACAAGTTTGAAACACGATGTCTCTAGCACAGCACAAGTTTGAAACACGATGTCTCTAGCACAGCACAAGTTTGAAACACTATGTCTCTAGCACAGCACACGTTTGAATCACGATGTCTCTAGCACAGCACAAGTTTGAAACACTATGTCTCTAGCACAACACACGTTTGAATCACGATGTCTCTAGCACAGCACAAGTTTGAAACACTATGTCTTTAGCACAGAACAAGTTTGAATCACGATGTCTCTAGCACAGCACCCGTTTGAAACACCATGTCTCTAGCACAGCACAAGTTTGAAACACTATGTCTCTAGCACAGCACAAGTTTGAAACACCATGTCTCTAGCACAACACACGTTTGAATCACGATGTCTCTAGCACAGTACACGTTTGAAACACTATGTCTCTAGCACAGCACAAGTTTGAATCACAATGTCTCTAGCACAGCACAAGTTTGAAACACTATGTCTCTAGCACAGCACAAGTTTGAATCACAATGTCTCTAGCACAGCACAAGTTTGAAACACTATGTCTCTAGCACAGCACAAGTTTGAAACACTATGTCTCTAGCACAGCACAAGTTTGAAACACCATGTCTCTAGCACAGCACAAATTTGAAACACTATGTCTCTAGCACAACACACGTTTGAATCACGATGTCTCTAGCACAGCACAAGTTTGAATCACGATGTCTCTAGCACAGCACAAGTTTGAATCACAATGTCTCTAGCACAGCACAAGTTTAAATCACGATGTCTCTAGCACAGCACAAGTTTGAATCACGATGTCTCTAGCACAGTACACGTTTGAAACACTATGTCTCTAGCACAGCACAAGTTTGAAACACTATGTCTCTAGCACAGCACAAGTTTGAAACACGATGTCTCTAGCACAGCACAAGTTTGAAACACTATGTCTCTAGCACAGCATAAGTTTGAATCACGATGTCTCTAGCACAGCACAAGTTTGAATCACGATGTCTCTAGCACAGCACAAGTTTGAAACACTATGTCTCTAGCACAGCACAAGTTTGAATCACGATGTCTCTAGCACAGCACAAGTTTTAATCACTATGTCTCTAGCACAGCACAAGTTTGAATCAAATCTCTCTAGCACAGTACACGTTTGAAACACTATGTCTCTAGCACAGCACAAGTTTGAAACACTATGTCTATAGCACAGCACAAGTTTGAATCACGATGTCTCTAGCACAGCACAAGTTTGAATCACTATGTCTCTAGCACAGCACAAGTTTGAATCACTATGTCTCTAGCACAGCACAAGTTTGAATCAAATGTCTCTAGCACAGTACACGTTTGAAACACTATGTCTCTAGCACAGCACAAGTTTGAAACACTATGTCTATAGCACAGCACAAGTTTGAATCACGATGTCTCTAGCACAGTACACGTTTGAAACACTATGTCTCTAGCACAGCACAAGTTTGAATCACAATGTCTCTAGCACAGCACAAGTGTGAAACACTATGTCTCTAGCACAGCACAAGTTTGAATCACGATGTCTCTAGCACAGCACAAGTTTGAATCACGATGTCTCTAGCACAGCACAAGTGTGAAACACTATGTCTCTAGCACAGCACAAGCTTGAATCACCATGTCTCTAGCACAGCACACGTTTGGACGATATCATCAGGTTGTAGACATATCAATCAAATTCTTTCCATGGACCATCTTCATCTCACCGCTATTGTCATCTAATCAGGGTAAACATCCAACTTCAATACCCAACACCACATTGAATTCCATTTTATTTCTTAGTTCATTCTCTGCCAATGTTGTCAGCTGATGAGATGACCTTCCTGCACCGATCACATAGCCTTCTACTCGCTGTTTTTGTCGTTCCTTTGTTCGAAGAAGTCTTTCTTGTGTGTTTTGTTTAAAGCTGTGAAAACCTTTCTGTATTTCACTATTTACATGTTTTCGTATCGATTATTCCAGCACACAATTTACTCTACTTGCCTGAGTTGTTAAGCTTTCCTTTATGTTGATTTAGACTGGCAGACTGACGAAAGTGCTCTCATCTCTCGGTCCTTAACGTAGTTCCAAATAAAATGAAAGTGCAATGATGATCAGTAGACTAAGATTATACACGCAGAGGACATATAAATGTAGCTTATATACCTAATTAGATTGGTTGAACTTGCTTCCAATACTTCTGTATCCCAAACAGTATAAAATACTTGAGTGTCCAAGCTACAATATCATGGATATTTCAATGATGCGTTAATATTCAATAATTCAATAGATCAACTGTGTCATCCGAATGAGTTAGAATCAGTCGTGCTGTCTCATACGTCCAGCTTACGTCTCGAAAGTTGATGAATAGGACTAGGACTAGGACAAGGACTAGGACAAGGACTAGGACAGAGACTAGGACAAGGACTAGGACAAAGACTAGGACAAGGACTAGGACAAAGACTAGGACAAGGACTAGGGCAAGGAATATGCAAGGACAAGGACTAGGACAAGGACTAGGACAAAGACAAGGACTAGGACAAGGACTAGGTAAGGACAAGGACTAGGACAAGGACAAAGACAAGGACTAGGACAAGGAATAGAACAAGGACTATGACAAGGACATGGACTAGGACAAGGACAAGGACAAGGATTATGACAAGGACTAGGACATGTACTAGGACACTGCTATATCGGCGTGCACTCCTAACTTTACTTTGTTTCACTCGGTTACATTTTCTAAACTGATTGCAGCCCCCCCCCTCCCCCCACATTAAATCGGTTGAAACGTGTAAGAGATAAAGCGTGTTCACGGAACATGGCGTTTGTCGTATCCGGAAATTTGATCGAAAGAAATTTGGTTGAATCATTTTTTTCAGTTTTTAAGTTTAAATTTCGCTTCAAAGCTCTTTTTGAACGCATTATTATATTATACTACATAGTATAGTGCGTCCAAAAAGAAATTTGACAAAAATTTTAACGTGTGAACTGAAAAAAAAAGATTCGACCAAATTTCCGTTCGATCAAATTTCCGTCGATCAATTTTACCGTCGACGAAATTACTTTCGATCAAATTTCCGGTAACCGACATTTGTACCTCTGGCCCCGACAGTTGTGAATGTTATGAGTTTTTTTTCTAAAGCACTCACTACGCATGCACATCAATCCGTTTTGTTGATGTTTGAATTTAAAGTTAATATCAACCTTAATCGCATTGTACCATAAACTAGAGGCTAAGAAAATGATGACATATTGTACCATAAAATTTAGGTTAAAATGGCGAAGCATTTTGTATCGAAAAATATAGTCTCACAATTAAACAAACCCTAAAAAAGAAAGCTTTTGTCTTCTTTTAAATCCTTCATAAAATGTAAAATCGAGCATTTTTTTTTTTTTTTGGGTGTGGGGAAGCTTTTAGAGACGTAAATTTACTAAATACTAATTTGGGGCTAAATCACAAACTTACGATTCTCCCTCACACATACACACAGATACACACACAAACACACGACACACAGTCACAGACACACACATACACACAGAGACACACATAAACACACACGCATCCACAAAACAATGTTGGTACTAAAAGAGCACGCATGACAGTAAACCCTTTGGTACCCCCAAAGTACTCTTTGTGCACACTCCTGAACTATGTGATAATGTCATTGTTATTTTTTTAAAGCACAAAGAATAAAAGCTTGCAGCCATTGAAAATAATACTTAAAAAAAACCAACAAACTCTCTACTCTCTACATTTTAATGATTTTCTAAACTTCAGCATTTGGTGAAATAGATTTTTAACCAAACTTTCCAGGAGCTATCTATAAGTCGGGAGGAATGACCAAGTCAAGTATGGTTGCAATCCAGTGTTTGGTTTCCTTGTGATCGATCAGCCCATCCACAAACAAACATGTTAATAACTAGCATCATAGAGTACAGGCCTGCACAACTTAAAACGTAAGGCGGGCCGTAATACTTTATGAAAAACTTGTGAGGGCCGAAAGAAAATAGAACGGGGGGAAAGCTATTAAAAAAAAAATATTGATAATAAAGAACACTTTGTTAATTCACGGGCCACTGGGTGCTGGCGGGCGGTAGGTTGTGCAGGCCTGATATGGAAGAGTGTGACGTACCATACCATTATTTGAAGTTATTTCAGTTTGTCCTGGCTTCGGGCACTTCACACACAGGTAGGCAATTCGTAGATTATAGGAGGGCATACAATAGTCTCTGAGGCAATAAGAAAAGGTAGTGGTGACAACTTAACAATGAAACAAGGGCGTGCCAAAGAAATATTGCAGGGCACCACAAGAGGAAGGAGAAGAAGAAGAAGACGAAGAAAAAAGATGGGAGGATAACATCAAAGAGTGGACAGGACTAACACTGGGCGATGCTGTGCGTAGTGCAGAAGACAGAGACGAATGGAGAAGGATAGTTCACATGTCATCTGTGGCGCCCCAACGGTCCAAAGACTAATGGACATGATGATTAAGATGATGATGTTGATGACGATGAGCGGTGGTCGAGGTGGTGTGAAGTAGCAGCCCACC
Source organism: Lymnaea stagnalis (assembly GCA_964033795.1). Lineage (NCBI taxonomy): Eukaryota > Metazoa > Mollusca > Gastropoda > Lymnaeidae > Lymnaea > Lymnaea stagnalis. The sequence goes on from CAXITT010000035.1 coordinate 581,915, forward strand.
CTTTGCGACACATAGTCTTGATATGACTTGGCGACCTTTTTGGGGTCAAACTGTAGAGTTTGGGTGGCTAAAGATAGAGTGTTTGTGTATGTCTGTTTGTTTGTATGTGCGTAAGTGTGTATGTGTGGGGGGTTAATGTTAAAACATGAATGAATATTTTACAAAAAAGATGAGCCCCTTCATGCATTTCATATATAGCAATGCACATATATTTCACTCGTTTTTTTTTTGTTAGTTTTATCCTGCAATTGTTAATCGTGAGACCAAACATGGCAGCTAAATTGAAATTCAGTCTTCTTTAAGGTAGCTTTTTCCCCCCTTCACTCTAATGTGTGTGTGTGAGTGTGTGTGTATGTATGAGTGTGTAAGAGGGGGGTCATTAAAACATTTTAAGGGATCCTTTGGGGTGGGGCTCAAAGAAGCCTGGGAACCACTGCCATAAGTGTGTTAACATTAGTGTGGTTGTCCCCCCTCCCCCAAACATATTCACTCCCCCCCCCCACCGTCATAACAGATGCCTAGTTCAGTCCAAATAAATAATTAGGTCGCTAATTACGGTACATGCACAGAATTCCTTAGGAATAACTAGATACATAGGTATATGGTGATTACTGTGGTGATCTTTAACGAGTGAACAAAAGGCAACAGAGTGACGATAATCCAAAGCACTACCACACACTTTCTTTGAAGACTCAAACAATGAACCAAATAACATGGACTTCACACATTTGTATCGATCCTTCCATCCCCGTGGCGCTACAATCCGTTAAAGGGGCTTTTTGCCACCCTCACCACTTTATTCCACCCAGACCTAACTGATGCGTTTCTTTTCTAAGCTTGCGATTCCCAGCTGCTGTAGATCTTTTTACGCATCATCTAGCCATATAAGCCTTGGTCTGCCCTTGAGGTGTAATCACCTAATCTGAAATTCCATTGATCATACAAGACAGTGAGTCCCCTTGACTTAGGTCTCGTCTAATCTGAAATTCAATTGATCATACAAGACAGTGAGTCTCCTTGACTTAGGTCTCGTCTAATCGGAAATTCAATTGATCATCCAAGACAGTGAGTCTCCTTGTCTTAGGTTTCATCTAATCTGAAATTCCATTGATCATACAAGACAGTGAGTCTCCTTGTCTTAGGTTTCATCTAATCTGAAATTCCATTGATCATACAAGACAGTGAGTCTCCTTGTCTTAGGTTTCATCTAATCTGAAATTCCTTTGACCCTCACATATTTTTATGTGAGCTTTTTATACAAGATTTCAAAGAGTCTCAGAATTTCAGAATTTCAGGACACTTTTTAAAATGTTCGCACTTTCTGCAACCCACCACACCCCCGCTCTAAGCACTAGAAAGAATTATTTCAAATTCACGCCCCCCCCCCCCGCAGTGCGTTCGTAAATCAATGGATCAAAAACAGCCATCCTGATTTATTCTCCGCTTTTATCATAAATCTGTGAGCGTATTTTAAAATTTTCCCCCCTTCTGCCACCCCCCCCCCCCCCCCCCTAAACACCAAAAAAAAATTTTTCAAATTCCCCCCCCCCCCCCCCCCGCAGTGCGTTCGTAAATCAATGGATCAAAAACAGCCATCCTGATTTATTCTCCGCTTTTATCATAAATCTGTGAGCGTGCAGGCATTTCATCGGTCAACGCATGCAGTGAGTGTGCAGGCATTTCATCGGTCAACGTATGCAGTGAGTGTGCAGGCATTTCATTGGTCAACACATGCGCTGAGTGTGCAATCATTTCACTGGTCAATATATGCACAACGTATGCAAGCAATTATATTGGTCAACGTATGCACTGAGTATGCAGTAAATATGAACCGGAATAAAAATAGTTATAATCGCATCATCACGTGAAGTTAGATTTGTCATGCAATCAACACCTACTTAAGTTCTTAATGGGGGGTCTGATGTTAAGTTTGGTACTGGGTGGGCGATGGAGATTGGCTCAGGCACATTTGGATGTGCTTCACACCAGGGCTTAGGAAGTCATATAGGATTTCATATGGACGCACTTGGTCACCTTAGTTCTTAAACTCGATCTGCTGCAGTTAAAGAAGTATTTCAGAGTAATTTGTGTCTGAATCTAGAAGTTCTTGAACCGTTTTCATTATAAAGGAGATTATTGATACTATTGGATTACATATAGACGCACTTTGTCACGTTAGTTCTTATACTGGATCTGTTACAGTAAAAGAAGGATTTTAGAGGAATTCGTGTCCGAATCTGGAAGTTCTTGAACTGTTTTTATTGATACCATTAGATTACATAAGCCGTATCTTGGCTCTATCAGTGTCATCATGGTGTCCATTATCGTACACCTCACTTTGGCATTTGGTCTCCTAACCCACGTAACAGGTAACTATGTTACACATGAACATGTCATCAAAAGTTGCCATGGAATGGCTTCTGTTACATCTTCATAACCACAATTTCTTGAACTCAATGAAATAAAAACGACTCCTTTTGTTATGCATTCAGTAGGTCTGACTTTAGGCACAAGGACAGGTCTGACATTACGCACTAGGACAGGTCTGACTATAGGCACTAGGACAGGTCTGAATATAGGCACTAGAACAGGTCTGAAAATAGGTACTAGGACAGGTCTGACTATAGGCACTAGGACAGGTCTGACTTTAGGCACTTGGACAGGTCTGAATATAGGCACTAGAACAGGTCTGACTATAGGCACTAGGACATGTCTGACTATAGGCACTAGGACAGGTCTGGCTTTAGGCAAAAGGACAGGTCTGATTATAGGTACTAGCACAGGTCGGATTATAGGCAATAGGATATGTCTGACTTTAGGAAATATGACAAGTCTGACTTTAGGCACAAGGACAGCTCTGACATAAGCCCTTAGGACAAGTCTGACTTTAGGCACTAATAATAATAATAAAGTTTATTTCAAAAACACGCTCAACCCCAAAGGTCCTAGAACAGGTTTTAATTTAGGCACTACGACAGGTCTGACACTAGGCACTAGAACAGGTCCGACTATAGGCACTAGGACAGGTCTGACTTTAGGCATGAGGACAGGTCTGACTATAGGCACTAGGAGTTGTCTGACTTTAGGCACAAGGACAGGTATGACATTAGGCACTAAGACAGGTCTTACTTTAGGCACTTGGACAGGTCTGACTGTAGGCACTAGAACAGGTCTGACTATAGGCACTAGGAGTTGTCTGACTTTAGGCACAAGGACAGGTATGACATTAGGCACTAGGACAGGTCTGACTTTAGGCACTTGGACAGGTCTGACTGTGGGCACTAGAACAGGTCTGACTATAGGTACTAGGACAGGCCTGACTATAGGCACCAGGAGTGATCTGACTTTAGGCACAAGGACAGGTATGACTGTAGGCACTAGAACAGGTCTGACTATAGGCACTAGGAGTTGTCTGACTTTAGGCACAAGGACAGGTTTGACACTAGGCACTAGAACAGGTCTGACTTTAGGCACTTGGACAGGTCTGACTGTGGGCACTAGAACAGGTCTGACTATAGGTACTAGGACAGGCCTGACTATAGGCACCAGGAGTGATCTGACTTTAGGCACAAGGACAGGTATGACTGTAGGCACTAGAACAGGTCTAAGTATAGGCACTAGGAGTTGTCTGACATTAGGCACTAGGACAGGTCTGACTTTAGGCACGTGGACAGGTCTGACTGTAGGCACTAGAACAGGTCTGACTATAGGCACTAGGAGTTGTCTGACTTTAGGCACGAGAACAGGTCTGACTATAGGTACTAGGACAGGCCTGACTATAGGCACTAGGAGTGGTCAGACTTTAGGCACAAGGACAGGTCTGACTGTAGGCACTAGAACAGGTCTGACTATAGGTACTAGGAGTTGTCTGACTTTAGGCACGAGAACAGGTCTGACTATAGGTACTAGGACAGGCCTGACTATAGGCACTAGGAGTGGTCAGACTTTAGGCACAAGGACAGGTCTGACTATAGGTACTAGGAGTTGTTTGACTTTAGGCACAAGGACAGGCCTGACTAAAGGCACTAGGAGTTGTTTGACTTTAGGCACAAGGACAGGTATGACATTAGGCACTAAGACAGGACTTACTTAAGGCACTTGGACAGGTCTGACTATAGGCACTAGGAGTTGTCTGACTTTAGGCACAAGGACATGTATGACATTAGGCACTAGGACAAGTCTGACTTTAGGCACAAGGACAGGTCTGACTTTAGGCACTAGAACAGGTCTGACTATAGGCACTAGGACGGGTCTGACTATAGGCTCTAGGATTGGTCTGACTATTTGCACTAGGATTGGTCTGATTTTAAGCACTAGGACAGGTCTAACTATAGGCACTAGGACAGGTCTGACTTTATGCAATTGGACAGGTCTGACTTTAGTCACCAGGACAGGTCTGACTTTATGCACTAGCGAAGTCCGAAAAAAACCCAACGTATCTGTATATAGAGCTAATTTTTATGGCCTAAATACTTGGAAATCACTATAAACGCGAATATCAATGGAACATAAATAAAAGGAAAATATTATTTTTTTAAAACACCCTTTTTACTTCCTTTGATTTGGACACATTTGCTTGTCTCCAAGTTTTAACTGGCGATTTATAACTTTTTGCTTTAGACTCATTAAGATTTTGACTTGTTAAGATAACCCGCCAGACACACTGAGACGGGACACAGTACTTAAATAACCTCAGATTACCACAGAGTTATCAAATAACCTCAGATTACCACAGAGTTATCAAATAACCTCAGATTACCACAGAGTTATCAAATAACCTCAGATTACCACAAAGTACTCAAATAACCTCAAATTACCACAGAGTTATCAAAAAACCTCAGATTTCCACAGAGTACTCAAATAACCTGAGATAACCACAGAGTTATCAAATAACCTCAGATTACCACAAAGTACTCAAATAACCTAAAATAACCACAGAGTTATCAAATAACCTCAGATTTCCACAGAGTACTCAAATAACCTGAGATAACCACATAGTTATCAAATAACCTCAGATTACCACAAAGTACTCAAATAACCTAAAATAACCACAGAGTTATCAAATAACCTCAGATTTCCACAAAGTACTCAAATAACCTAAAATAACCACAGAGTTATCAAATAACCTCCGATTACCACAGAGTTATCAAATAACCTCAAATTACCATAGAGTTATCAAAAAACCTCAGATTTCCACAGAGTACTCAAATAACCTGAGATAACCACAGAGCTATCAAATAACCTCAGATTACCACAAAGTACTCAAATAACCTAAAATAACCACAGAGTTATCAAATAACCTCAGATTTCCACAGAGTACTCAAATAACCTGAGATAACCACATAGTTATCAAATAACCTCAGATTACCACAAAGTACTCAAATAACCTAAAATAACCACAGAGTTATCAAATAACCTCAGATTTCCACAAAGTACTCAAATAACCTGAGATAACCACAGAGTTATCAAATAACCTCAGATTTCCACAAAGTACTCAAATAACCTAAAATAACCACAGAGTTATCAAATAACCTCAGATTTCCACAGAGTACTCAAATAACCTGAGATAACCACAGAGTTATCAAATAACCTCAGATTTCCACAAAGTACTCAAATAACCTAAAATAACCACATAGTTATCAAATAACCTCAGATTTCCACAGAGTACTCAAATAACCTGAGATAACCACAGAGTTATCAAATAACCTCAGATTTCCACAAAGTACTCAAATAACCTAAAATAACCACATAGTTATCAAATAACCTCAGATTTCCACAGAGTACTCAAATAACCTGAGATAACCACAGAGTTATCAAATAACCTCAGATTTCCACAAAGTACTCAAATAACCTAAAATAACCACATAGTTATCAAATAACCTCAGATTTCCACAGAGTACTCAAATAACCTGAGATAACCACAGAGTTATCAAATAACCTCAGATTTCCACAAAGTACTCAAATAACCTAAAATAACCACATAGTTATCAAATAACCTCAGATTTCCACAGAGTACTCAAATAACCTGAGATAACCACAGAGTTATCAAATAACCTCAGATTACCACAAAGTACTCAAATAACCTAAAATAACCACATAGTTATCAAATAACCTCAGATTTCCACAGAGTACTCAAATAACCTGAGATAACCACAGAGTTATCAAATAACCTCAGATTACCACAAAGTACTCAAATAACCTAAAATAACCACATAGTTATCAAATAACCTCAGATTTCCACAAAGTACTCAAATAACCTGAGATAACCACAGAGTTATCAAATAACCTCAGATTTCCACAAAGTACTCAAATAACCTAAAATAACCACATAGTTATCAAATAACCTCCGATTTCCACAGAGTACTCAAATAACCTGAGATAACCACATAGTTATCAAATAACCTCAGATTACCACAAAGTACTCAAATAACCTAAAATAACCACAGAGTTATCAAATAACCTCAGATTTCCACAAAGTACTCAAATAACCTAAAATAACCACATAGTTATCAAATAACCTCAGATTTCCACAGAGTACTCAAATAACCTGAGATAACCACATAGTTATCAAATAACCTCAGATTACCACAAAGTCCTCAAATAACCTAAAATAACCACAGAGTTATCAAATAACCTCAGATTTCCACAGAGTACTCAAATAACCTGAGATAACCACAGAGTTATCAAATAACCTCAGATTTCCACAAAGTACTCAAATAACCTAAAATAACCACAGAGTTATCAAATAACCTCCGATTACCACAGAGTACTCAAATAACCTCAAATTACCAAAGAGTTATCAAATAACCTCAGATTATCACAGAGTATTCAAATTACATCAGATTATCACAGTAATCAAAGGACCTCAGATTATCACAGAGTACTCAACTAGCCATAGAATATCACACAGTACCCAAATAACCTCAGATTATCCCAGATTTCATCAAATAACTTCAGTTGATCAATACGGCTTCTAAACGTACCTCAGAATAACACAAGGCTTCTCAAATTACCTCATGAAATATCAGAGATTTTCATACTACCTCAGATTAATTGAGAATTTCATCCTGGACCCCCCCCCCCGGCAACCTCACACCTTCGTTATGATAACGAATCAAGTTTTATCAAAATATCAGAGATTTTCATACTACCTCAGATTAATTGAGAATTTCATCCTGGGCCCCCCCCCCCCGGCAACCTCACACCTTCGTTATGATAACGAATCAAGTTTTATCGATTTCTCTTCTACAGGCCACGTTGACGTGACGCTTGCGGATAACCACCGAAGAGACACGTTACAGTGCAATGTTTCATTTACACAAAGCGGGATAATCAAACTGGAGAGCATTATAGTGACCAAGAATGTCACCTCAACCTTTGACAAAGTAATAACAGCTGTTCCCAAAGACACCACGCAGAACTTAATTGTAAGTATATTTAAATGATAACAATGAACCAATTTATTCATTTTAAAGTAAAATTGTTTCTTTTGTGACTAGCAACAATCGGATTGTTACGATGGGAAATTAAAAAAAAAAGTTTAATTCGCAATACATTAGCTTAAATACTTAGATGGCATGTATTTTATAAGACTTTGCTCTTGTAAAAAGTCCATATAAGTCATAATTTAAATAAAATAAATTGTCAAGTTTTGTCTGCAATGGAATATGTATTATGTTTTATTCGTTTGCAGCCATTGGCGAAGATGGGGTTGATGTGAGGGGGTAGCAAGTGACTTCATCAACAGCCATTTCAACGTTAGCCATTTCATCGTCAGGAATTTCATTGAGAGGGATTTCATAGACAGGAATTTCATTGACATGCATCATTGATAGGCATTTCATTGACAGCCTTTTTTGACAGGCATTTTATTGACAGGCATTTTATTGACAGGCATTTTATTGACAGCCATTTCATTGACATGAATTTCATTAACCGGCTTTTCATGGACAAATAAACTTATTGACAGCCATTTCATTGATATGAATTTCATTTGCTCAGTTTAGACCACTCGGCCACCCAGCACCCGCGCATAAAAAAGTATACTTTTGAAATAATAGTTTTGAAATGATACTTTTGAAATGATACTTTTGAAATGATACTTTTCAGATTTTTAGTCAGCACGCTGCTGTGGAAGCTTCTTTTCATTATGCCATTAACCAAACAACCGATCTAATAACATATATATTGAATATGGGCTTCTCTTCGAGCGACTGCCAGCTTAAGGCCAAATTTCTCTTCGAGGTTCAGTACAGCCGGAAGGGATACCCTCAGTCTATACTAAGAAGCATTTTTCCAGAATGCAAAGGTGAGAACTTATCGGATGAGATGGTGGATGTGAAACATTAACAAACTTGACTTAAAGGTAGACAATCACAGTTCTAAACAACGCTGTTTACTTAATATGTGGCGGGGGTTACTAACATCCTTTATAAAGATAACTAAAAGATATTTTTACATCACAGATAATATATTAGTTTTGTAACGATAGAAAATATACCAAAGAGTTTGAAATTCTTTCATAAGTTTTTAGTTTGCACGTCCATTTGGCACTCACTGTTTATTTCAGAACCGAGCGTTAACCTCACTGTATTAGAACAAAGCTTAATCTCCTTGTCTGTCGTCTTGGCGTTCATCATCATTGCGGTTCCGTCGACGGCCTTCTTAAGGAAACATGCAAGCACCTGTAAGTTTAACACCTGTATTTTAAACACATTAAGATAAACTCCTGTGAGTTTAACATCTGTAAGTTAAACACTTGTAATTTAAACACATATAAGTTAAACAAGTGTACGTTAAACATATGAAAGTTAAATTGATAATCATAAAAATACTAGCAACTATACCCGGCTTTACTGGAGTTTGCATTCCTAAAAAAATTCATAAAGCGTTATAAGTGAACAAGTTGTCATAAACACTTCACTAAAGTAACTAGTAAAGTTTACATTTTCTCCTCTAAAAAAGCCATATTGATAATTCTTGTACACATAGAATTTGGGGCCCAACCCGTTTCACTTATTAATCCTAAAACTGGAGTGCCTGCCTTTGTATTGAGTGCCTGCCATATTGCACGCTTGAAATGCAGACTGGGTGACAAGCATTCTGAGCAGGTGTCGAAACCAATTAATTTCTTGTTAAACCATGTACAAACTGATTTGGAATGGCACCCTATTTAATGGATCCGAACGAGGGGCTTTCTTGTTTTGCCCAGCAGCTCACCTTTAAACGTAATCTTGCAGACTTTTGATACTGTAACACGACCGTGTGAATATCAGATGCTAGTAACAAGATGTAGACTTAAACGTATTTTGTGTGGTACTTGAGAGGCTTATGGTAACTGTGCAACATGTAAATACTTTAATTTTAAAGAAGTGTAATGAAATATGAATTGGAAATGTTACGTGTGTAACAAATGATGCTTTTGAAACATTACTATCCTCATAAAATGCACCAAACCATATTATGAGTAAATGCTGTTTGTGGTTAAATCTTACACTAATATGCAATATAAGATATGATTATTTATTTATCCAAATAAATGAAAAAGCTTTTTGATTAAGTTGAACTTATTCATTTTCAGCACATAAATAAATTCACATTTTAAACAAGGCAAAATTTACAACAATTTAAACACAAACCATCTAAAGTATTTCTCTATCGTAGACATCAGCCATCAATGAACCCCTTTATTGACACTAATGACTTAATTGAGGGATCACTTAGATTTGGTGGAACATGCTGGTAAATTCAAGCAGACTGGGGAGCAAAATGTTTTTCCCCACATATTTCGATCCTAACGTTAAGAGAAAGAATTCGCCCCGATCAAGCTCATCTTAGGTGTCTGTGATAAAAATAGTGGGATGAATCAATAAAAAAAGGCTTTACAAAATAATGTCAGACAGAAATTTCGCAGAAAAGCTGGTAGTATTGAAGTTTAGTAGGTTTCCATTTGTGCACTTAATAAACATGTTTGTTTGTGCCTGTTAATCCCTGGCTTCTAATATGAGAAATTAATCTCCTATTTTAATTTTATTGGCTCTTTGTAAACAGTGCCTAACAAAGGACGATACCATAGAGTCAACACTATTAAATATACGACACCCAAAACAGTTGCCAGCTACAATTAATAAGATTTATTAAGTCTTAAGATAATTACAAAAGAAAAGAAAGTATAATGACAATCTTCAACTTACAGTATGGTAGATCTTGTACCGGTAGACAGTTAACACAGTATAATGTGCCAATGATTAATGATGAAATGCGAAATAAACACATATGAGCACACAAATACACAAAGAATAATACACAAGGAATAATACAAACCTCGTAAAGTTAATAATATCTATCTGAATCTCCGTCTCTCCGTATATGTCAATCCTTTATATACGTGTAGCGTAGGACGCTTCCAGAAAAGACTTATAACGTGTTGTTTACATTTCTCGGGTTATCGAGATCATTCGAGACGATACTAGGAGACAGTCTAACATGTTTAATTGCTAAACACAGTTGTAAACAAGATACATCAAACAAATAGGCCACGCCCACAATAAACGCTAGGGTTCTAATTTGGGTAAGGCAAAATTCAAGCACGGGGAATGTATGCTACATAGCAATGCTGAAATTGTGCAATGTTTTAAGATAGAAAAGTCTTTGGTGCCCCTTTTAATACATAATTTGATGGTGCTTATACCATGTAAACCTTTTATTGGTGATGACACTTGGGTACTTATATGTCTCTACTTGCTCTATACTGTAATTATAAAAAGATGGCAGTACAAATTAAAAACAGAACCACTAGGTTAGTGAAACCCTAGGCCTATAAACCCCTAGGTCAGTACACCACTAGATCGGTAAACCCCTAGGTCAGTTAACCCCTAGGTCAGTTAACCCCTAGGTCAGTTAACCCCTAGGCCAGTTAACCCCTCGGTCGGTAAACTACTAGATCGGTTAACCCCTAGGTCGGTAAACTACTAGGTCGGTAAACTACTAGGTCGGTTAGATGTCCAATGTCCCCTTGCTAAGCTACGTTTCAGAATAAAGATGTCCACTGTCCCCATGCTACAAATTCAATAGCTTTGGCTATTATAAAGACAGTTAATAACATAACCTCCTACAATCATTTGGAACTTTAAATATGATGTCGGAATATTGGAGGAAAATCCTAGAGGCTTATAGAAACATAAAGAGGACATCTTTAACACTACCGAGTAAAAATCTGATGTCAGGAAGAAACTTACTGTCTTTGGAATTAAAGAAGCATATACTGGATGTAGCACGTGCCAATGATTTATTAAAAAGAGCGAAATCTACTATAGACTCAAATTGTTCCGGATGAAATAAGTGATGCCATTGAGAAATGGCTATCCTCATAAAATGGACCGACCCTCTCAGAGACGTAGTTTTACTATCAGTGGAATAGGGGCTAAATCACAAACTTACGATTTTCCCTTCCACACACACATCTACTATATTATAAAGTGGATAATAAAAATTCATAAACCGATGGGTACCCTAGGGCACCATTTATGCATGCTACTGAACTATGTAATAATTCAAATGCACATTTTTTTTAAAAGCACATGCAATAAAGCTTCTTTCAATGTTTTTATTATAATTTTCAAAGTATATTTCGCCTCAATTTTCATCCAGGCATTGGTACATGTTTGCAAACGTAAGTTCAAAATAATATTGATTAACTATTAATTTTCGTTAGGAACAGTTAATTAGTGTAGAAGCTAAATTCAATTTCACTTACACTTATTCACTAATAGCAAAAAAAAAAAAAAAAAAAAAAAAAATCCCCCGTCTTTAACTTTAAGTAATTGATAAGATGCTAGGAAATTGATTTTTTTAATTTTTAAATTCAGATTAAGTTTAGGAATTAAAAACCAACAACAACTCATTAACCAATGCATTTTTATTTTGTGCTTTACTCTATTTTTAGTGTACGAGAGAGATGCTGTCCCCGAATGGGAGTAACGACCGAGGAGGAAATAGAGCGTCAGGATCAGTTTTCCCTGCACGATCAGGACATTGTAATCCCTATACCGGTTATGGAATTTCAACCGGAACAACCCTTTCCAAGACCGGATATGGAATTCCAAAACGAACAGCTCTTTCATTAAGTCAACCCCCCCCCCCTCCAACACAAACCACCGCCACCCAATCACAAAGCAGAAAAAACATAATCATCTTGGATACTATTCAATATATCGAATATCAGACACAATAAATAAACTAACCAGATTTTCTGGATATCACGTACAGACACAGAGTCAGAGCAGCGCGAGGGGGGGGGAGGGGGGCGGCGACGATAACGAGAACCCCCCAAAAATGTTATTGTGCATGATTTTAAATATCCTCCTGTTCATCATTTGTTACAAACTATTGTGAATATTTTGACCCATGAAAAGCTTTTAACAAATTTCCATTCTAAATAAGCATATTATAAAATTGAAGACATGTTATATCATTTATACCCTGAGCAATCAAAGTGGTTACTTTCAGAGTGGTGACTTTCAGCTGCGCTGTCTCAATGTTCCAAACAGTTTTTACCCGAGGGAAAGCTTGATCCACTGGTGCACTTGTGCCAGGTAGGCTGAATGAACATTCAAGCAGCAGTTTAAAATTTATAGAGGGTGCCTGTAAATAATTTGCTTTGAAAAGATGAAAAACTTGCACCTATTTTGATCTACAGAAAAGTTTTGCAGTTACACTCTGTCCAGCATAACGTATAACTTTAATACAAAGTTCAAATGAGCTCATCTCATATTTTCCTTCGCACACATCAGTATTAGCTGACAAGCTTATCTGTCGTATTGCAGCTTGACCAAACGTTCTATGTCCAAACTAGTTTCACATCTATAGACGTCTAGCGTCTGTGTAGACTATGGTAACAGGAGAGGTCATAGAGCATCGGTTACCCCTTTCAAATCTCAGTTTGTGGAAGTATAGAGCAACGTCTGGCACTTTCAAATCCCAGTTTGTGGAAGTTTAGAACATCGTCTGCCACTTTCATACCTCAGTTTGTGGAAGTGTAGAGCATCGTCTGCTTTGTTGAGGAACCATTTCTTGATCAAAGGACAAAATGTGGAGACAGCGAATTGATGTGAATTGCTGAGATCATGGCCAGACACGCAGAACGCCATGGTCATTCACTGCACCCAATCCCTCCCCCCAGCCGTCTCGCCATTGTCTTGCTGTTGTATCAAGATGGTATTGGGCGGGAGAGTGAGACTGACGACTCGCGCAACTCTTCCTCATTTAAATCCAAATCACAGCATGTATCACTTAATCATCCCTCATTTTACCGAGGTTCTTTTCAAAAAGTCCTGTGGCGATGGAAAGGAGCAGCAGTGGTGTCCGTCAGCCCCCTGAGCGATTGAGCAGCGCTCTTTAGGAACACACTGCTCACCTCCATGGCATGAGGAGGGGCCAGAAAAGGTGCCCTAAATATTGCCTGCTTCACTCTTCCCTATCCAGCCTACCGCAGTTGGAGGGGACCCTATCATAAGAGAGGATCAAGTTGAAATTTGGAGTATTACTCATGTTTTGCTCTAGCAAATTTATTATTTTTAAACTTTATCGCAGTCCAAATCTTTTTATATCCCATAGCATCGGATTAGCCATCGTCCATATTGAGTGTATTATGAACTAAGTGAAGTGTATAAAATAATGACAGTTATTTACTCCAAACTGGAGATTTATTTAATATTGTAAATTGTGATTTCTGTGAAAACAACATATAGTGGTGAAATCCCTCGGACCTTTCTCGTGTTTCTATAAAATAAATTATTTTAATAACTATCAGACAGCACTAAGTCACCACAGCGACGGTAGATACATACATATATAAATTATGAGTAATGAAAGAAGTAGTGTTCAACATAAAATATATAATCAAACGTTACAAATATGTTTTACGGAAATTTGAAGATACTTTAAATCACATCACACAAATTTCAATTCTTATTTTACTTTCACGGTATAATCTTCTTTTACTTGAAAATATTATTAACAGTCTTGATACATAATCCAAGCATGGAAAAGAAAAGCATTAGTTAGGCCTGAGTGGAGGGAAGTAGAGAGGCAGGCCAAAGCCCTACATGGGCTGTAGTGCCACAGGGATGAGGGGTGATGATCATAATCCAATGGTCTCTGTTCACAGAACTTTTTTTCTTTTCTTCCCTCCAATAACAAATCAAACACTCTGATTGATCCAGTCCTCTCAAGTTCTAATACTCTGTAAAGTAAGCACCATAAATATTAAGTATATTAATATTACTTGTCTTTCTCATTAGTGGTTCACACATTTAAATGAGATTCATGACACTAACCACCACCACAAGACCCACCACACCACAAACTCTACCAAAAGTGTCAACATTACCACTGCTTGAACACCTCCATGGATTCCATACATTAGGACAGCATTATCGTAACCCTGAGCTCTGAACATCATTATGTCTGGTCAATCACGTTTTAGTTTGTAAGAATGTCAGAACTGAGGTCATCAGCTTTTTTCCATCTTAATGGGAAAAATGCAACAAAAAACAAAAAAAACAACAACAAAAAACCCATACTCCTCTCACTTCGAATTTCCCATTGTGGATTATCACATATCTGATCACTTCAGACATCTGGTGACTGTGTGATATATCATGTGTACTGTTGAACATAATGCCAAAATACCTCGCAGCCTTTATATCCATGATAAGAATCTCCTTCACATTATTTGCAAGGACTTTTAAAAATTCATTTTGGGTTTCTGATGAAAGGTAAGATGCGGATGCTTTTTTCTGAGATGTACTCCTCTTGAGTCTCATTTGGTGCTGTTTTAGCACTGGGTCATATTTAGATAGCGTCTCAACCATTTCAAGAAAGTTTCGGTGAAGATTCATCTTCTTTGTGGCCATGAAATGCCGGAATTGGCTTCGCAAGAAGCAGCGTGGTATCCAGCAACCTGTGTAGGATATCCCTCAACTTGTTCTTCTCCCAGTCCATCACAGCAATACTTTCGGCATCAATTGTTTTGTGTATCTAAAGTCCTGCTGCCAATCCTTTCCACTTTTCAAGGCAACAGAGATGCTCTTCCAAGGCTTCATGATTTTGTAACTTTGCGCTTAGATTTCACCACTTATCAAAGCCAGTAATACGTTTGTATGTTGTTTCTGTAACATTGACAGCAAATAATCTGCAGCAAAATCATTACAATTTCAGACTGAAGAGTGAATAAACCATCCACGACCGCAGAATTTTCTCGTCATTTTGCGTCCTCCCGTAGATCCATTGTTTTGTTAGTTGGCAAACTTCTCCTTTAGATTTCGCATTTTGCCTTGTCACTACGCTGAATGGTCCGTCCTTGTTCTAAAACGAGATACTCCATAGTTTAATAATTTCAGACCAAAAATAATTTGGAACCGGTTACATTCCAGAGAGAAGCATCTGATAAAATGCGTCAGTTTTTGTCATTAGCCATTAAACTTACTGTATCTTGGTTTGAATCAACATTATCAGCAAACATTTCAGTTTCCAAACCATCCATGTCATTTACTTGTGTCTTCACGCCAATCTCTTCCATTTTCTCCACTATTTGCTGAAAAGAATGCATGCTGCTGGTATCGGGAGAATCAGCATCAATGGTGGGCTGAGAAACGTCTTTGATGAACCCACGACCGTGGTCATCATTTGTTTCTTGACATATCGAGGCATGTATTCTGGTAGAGATTTTAGTGAATAACGAATTTTCTTTTTTGCTTTTCACTGCTGACAGCCGCTTTGGCCACTTAGATTTGTGCACGCCGTATGGCATGATATAATCATCTTGAAAATGAATATGTTTTACCGAGGATAATTAAAAAAACAGCAGTCAGAGCACTGTCCAAAATACAAGACAGAAAGGTGGCAGGTAAAACCCAGCAGTCGAAATATGACAGTCGTGCTCAAATGTTTAGGGGCGATATTAATTTTTGAGTATTTCTGGGTTTCGATACATACTATTATATATGTCTTCAAAATTTTTTCTTTATTTAAATTCCAATAAAAAGAATTAATCATTAAAAGATGAAGTATTGTGTAAAATAATATATTTTTAACCCTTTAAATGGGTAAAATTCATTTTTAATGTTTTTAATTTTTAACAATTTTTATACTTATAACCGCCCGACCACACTTATTTGGTATCAATGGAAAGCCCTATTTCTCAGAATTTAGATAAATATAGCCTGCTATCACTTAAGGAAATCTCGATCACTTCAACGGCATGGAATAATGACTGTGTTTTTCTGTCCTTAACAAATGGTCATCACATTTCTGACGCATCAACCCTTGAACTTTTAATAAAGCACGCATTTTGATTGGTTACATTTGTGAAGAATGTATGTGTGATCGGTTATCCTTTTCTGAATCTATTAGCGCTCTGTTAATATGCAATTTTTGAATCGGGTGTCACCCCTAAAAAGGTGGCTCTCGGTGTGTCCGCAACCCCGCACCCCCCTCGCTACGCCCCTGGGCCCAACATTTAACAATTAAAAACACATGCCTTCTAAAGTATTTCTCTAGCATAGAAATCAGCCGTCAATCAACTGCATTAGTGACAATTGTGATCTAATTAGTGATCATTTAGATTTGGTAATAAAACACATGACATCTAAAGTATTTCTCTAGCATAGAAGTCAGCCATCAATCAACTGCATTAGTGACAATTGTGATCTAATTAGTAATCATTTAGATTTGGTAATTTAAGGTCATTCTTATAGAAAAAAAAGTATTTTAGTAGCGCGAAAGTGGGTAGGGTAGGCGAATAATATATGGCAGAAAGAAACTTCATAAAACTTTAATGATTTTAGAAACGTAAACATCATTACATAGGTAGGCTTAAGTCTTTTAAAATTCGGAATTTTGATGAGTTTTCGCAATAGGAGATATACGTTATCGCAAATTGCCTGCCATTATTATATCGAAAACATCGGGTGATATTTTCTAGTTATAACATACCAGAATATGAATTTCATTTTAGGTGATATAACATTAAAAAAAATATGAGTCTCATTGTCTTAGGCTTCGAATAATATGAAATCCTTTTTGACAGGTAAACTTAGGATTATTTATATAATTTGTAGTATCTAATGTATCACTAGTTTAATTTTTTTGTTAGAATTTGTGTGTACCAAATAATTGCACACTTTTTCTACAAATATGGAGCTAAAGTTAAACACTTAAGAAAAACAGCAAAATATCGAGCCGAATCGTATTAAGTTTTCCCCAACGTACTGCCCCCTTCCCCACTGACTTTCATCCTAGTCCCCGGCCAGTCTTTATTCCAGTCGGGTCGCGAAGCGACACGATAGGGGCATACCGCCGGTTAGACAGCCCAACCTGCCTTCCACTGGATTGAGCCGTGCTGACGGAACACCTGTTTGGCTGATGGTGCTGCTCTCACAGCACCCGCAGTCGAACATTCTAAGCGATGGATGGTATATTCAACGTCCATAAACACCCTTTCCAATCTCGGGGTCGGCGACAGGTGCCTTGCAGTGTACGTTTTATACACATGGTTCCTACATTGTGACTAGGTCACATAGTAGCTGGGACGAGACGGTTGCCTAGGAGTGGTCCCCTTGACTAGGTCACATAGTAGCTGGGACGAGACGGTTGCCTAGGAGTGGTCGCCTTGACTAGGTCACATAGTAGCTGGGACGAGACGGTTGCCTAGGAGTGGTCCCCTTCACTAGGTCACATAGTAGCTGGGACGAGACGGTTGCCTAGGAGTGGTCCCCTTGACTAGGTCACATAGTAGCTGGGACGAGACGGTTGCCTAGGAGTGGTCCCCTTGACTAGGTCACATAGTAGCTGGGACGAGACGGTTGCCTAGGAGTGGTCCCCTCCCGGGCTGCGTGATGAGAATCAAAATAAATTAAGTAAACCAGAGTAGGGTTAAACACACTTCTATTGCTGCCCACAGATACTACTTACCAGCTAAGTGCTATTTCTTATTTTTATTTTTATAACGTTTTTTCTGTTGTTTTGTTCGCTGACGAAGGCTTTCTGCCGACACGTTCGCTGTTTTGTTGCGTTTATTTCTTCAGGTTTAACCCTACTCTGTTTTACTTATTTTATTTTGTACTAGCCTGATTGCAGTCTCTCCCCTTATTACCCCTTGATAAGAATCATCGGCAAGGGCTGCCACGACTCGCCATGGCCCAACGCTTGTTGTACATCAATTAGCAACACATAAGCTCTTTCTAACGTAGATTCCATGGAAAACCATTGTATGTCACATGCAGCAGCTAAACGGGACGATCGGACACATCGAGAGAAAGTTTCAGTACAGTTATTAGAAACTACTTTACACAGTCTTTTGAGGGGAACTTTTTGTCAGTTCAAATATAACAAAGCCACATGGTTCCTCATACATTTTAATGTGACAATCTGTGTATTATTAAATAAACTGAAACATATATTTGAAGAATAATTTACATACTGATTCAGAGACATGGTCGCTTTGAGGAATCTTTCACTTGCAGTAAATAAAGCTTAAAATTAAATTTCAGCTTTAAACGCATTCTTTACTTTGTTGTTGCTGTTGTTGATCATGTTGTTGTTGCTGTTGTTGATCATGTTGTCGTTGCTGTTGATGATAATGTTGTTGTTGCTGTTGTTGATAATGTTGTCGTTGCTGTTGTTGATCATGTTGTGGTTGCTGTTGTTGATAATGTTGACGTTGCTGTTGTTGATCATGTTGTGGTTGCTGTTGTTGATCATGTTGTCGTTGCTGTTGTTGTTTCCTTCAAGATTAAGGTCGTGTAGAGTTATTGGCCACTAAACTTACGATTCAATCTGAATTAAACTATGGTGTTAAATCAAGTTATATTAAGAAGATGTGAGAATAAATACATATTTATTGAGCCATTAAGAAATAGAACGAACCATTACAGTTGGGTTGCAGATATCATCATGAGACACAATACAATGATGCCATACTTGTTGAGTTGCAGCTATCATCATGAGACACAATACAATGATGCCATACTGGTTGAGTTGCAGCTATCATCATGAGACACAATACAATGATGCCATACTGGTTGAGTTGCAGCTATAATCATGAGACACAATCCAATGATGCCATACTGGTTGAGTTGCAGCTATCATCATGAGACACAATACAATGATGCCATAATGGTTGAGTTGCAGCTATAATCATGAGACACAATCCAATGATGCCATACTGGTTGAGTTGCAGCTATCATCACGAGACACAATACAATGATGCCATACTGGTTGAGTTGCAGCTATCATCACGAGACACAATACAATGATGCCATAATGGTTGAGTTGCAGCTATCATCACGAGACACAATACAATGATGCCATACTGGTTGAGTTGCAGCTATCATCACGAGACACAATACAATGATGCCATACTGGTTGAGTTGCAGCTATCATCACGAGACACAATACAATGATGCCATACTGGTTGAGTTGCAGCTATCATCATGAGACACAATACAATGATGCCATACTGGTTGAGTTGCAGCTATAATCATGAGACACAATCCAATGATGCCATACTGGTTGAGTTGCAGCTATCATCACGAGACACAATACAATGATGCCATACTGGTTGAGTTGCAGCTATCATCATGAGACACAATACAATGATGCCATACTGGTTGAGTTGCAGCTATAATCATGAGACACAATCCAATGATGCCATACTGGTTGAGTTGCAGCTATCATCACGAGACACAATCCAATGATGCCACTATAGTTGAGTTGCAGCTATCATCATGAGACACAATACAATGATGCCACTATAGTTGAGTTGCAGCTATCATCACGAGACACAATACAATGATGCCATAATGGTTGAGTTGCAGCTATCATCACGAGACACAATACAATGATGCCATAATGGTTGAGTTGCAGCTATCATCACGAGACACAATACAATGATGCCATACTGGTTGAGTTGCAGCTATCATCACGAGACACAATACAATGATGCCATAATGGTTGAGTTGCAGCTATCATCACGAGACACAATACAATGATGCCATAATGGTTGAGTTGCAGCTATCATCACGAGACACAATACAATGATGCCATACTGGTTGAGTTGCAGCTATAATCATGAGACACAATACAATGATGCCATACTGGTTGAGTTGCAGCTATCATCACGAGACACAATACAATGATGCCATAATGGTTGAGTTGCAGGTATCATCACGAGAACCAAATACAATGATGCCATTATAGTTGATTTGAAGATTTTATCACGAGACACAATACAATGAATCCACTATAGTTGAGTTGCGGTATCATCATGAGACACAATACAAGGATGCCATACTGGTTGAGTTGCAGCTATCATCATGAGACACAATACAATGATGCCATACTGGTTGAGTTGCAGCTATAATCATGAGACACAATCCAATGATGCCATACTGGTTGAGTTGCAGCTATCATCACGAGACACAATCCAATGATGCCACTATAGTTGAGTTGCAGCTATCATCATGAGACACAATACAATGATGCCACTATAGTTGAGTTGCAGCTATCATCATGAGACACAATACAATGGTGGTTTTGGTGCTGACATTGTCTGATGCCTCTGCCTTTGTATCTTTTTTTGAAAAAGAGAAATAACTTTTATGATACTTTGATTAAAAGTATTCTTGCACACTATTATTTTATAACCCAGTACTAAACTTATAATTATAAGGTAAGCGCTATATAAAAATGCCTAAATAAATAAATAATAAATAAATAATTTAATAGCGAATTAAAGAACCTTGCTTATGACCATTACGGTTGGCTTTCAGAGATGAAATGCAAGTAAAAATATAGAGGTTGCGCCGAATTAAATTCTGTGTAAGAATACGAGCCAAACAGGGGAAAAGTAAGGCAGCATTCAAGTTTTTGTTGCAAAAATTGAAGTCAAATCTGACACTACGGATTTGTCGCCCACGTCTTCTGTCTTAGCTGTCTGTTTTTTAGGTAGTGTGCTGTCTGGTATTCCCTTCTTAACTACGTCTCTGAACAAAGGTGTCCATTGTCCTAATGCTAAAATACTGCTCAGATCAAATTTTTTCATTGTCCTTTCGCTAAATTACGTTTTTGAACATAGATGTACACTGCCCCTGCTAAACTTTGTCTTAGAACAAAGATGTCCACTGTTCCCTGTAAAAATACTTCCCAGAACAAGGATGGATACTATCTACATGCTAAATTACGTCTCAGAAAAAAGATGCCAATTACCCTCTTGCTAAGTTACGTCTTTGAACAGGGATGTCCACTGCCATCTGACTTAAATACATTTCAGAACAAAGATGTCCGCTTTTCCCATGTTAAACAAGTCTCAGATCAAAGATGTCCACTGTCTCCCACTGCTAACCTACGTCTCATAACAAGCATGTCCACTGTCTCCACGCCAAACCATGTACCAGAACAATGATGTCCCCAGTCCTCATGAGAAATTACGTCACAGAAAAAAGATGTGTACTATCCACATGCTACACTACGTCTTAGAAAAAAGATGTCCACATCACCATGCTAACTATGTCTCAATATATGCTAAATATATTTTGAACAAAGACGTCCACTGTCCCCATGCTAAACTAGGTCTCAAGACAAAGATGTTTACTGTCCCCAATGCTAAAAGACATCCGACTCAGAATAAAGATGTCAATAATCCCCATAATAAAATATGTCTCAGAACAAAGTTGTCCATAGTCCTAATGCTAAACTACGTCTCAAAACAAAGATGTCCACTAACCGCATGCTAAACTACGTCTCAGAACAAGGATGTCCATTGTCTTAATGCTAAATTACGTCTTAGAAAAAAAAAGTTTTCCATTGTCCCCATAATAATAAACTACGACTCACAATAAAGATGTCCACTGTACCTCGGCTGAACGCCGTGTCAGAACAAAGATTTCCATTGCCCCCCCTGCTAAACTTTTTCACAAAACTAGGGTTTCCAATGTTTCCCTGCTAAACTACGTCTCAGAACAAAGATGTCCACTGTCCCCATGCTAAACTACGTCTCAGAACAAAGATGTCCACTGTCCCCATGCTAAACTACTTCTCAGAACAAAGATGTCCACTGTCCCCATGCTAAACTACGTCTCAGAACAAAGATGTCCACTGTCCCCATGCTAAACTACGTCTCAGAACAAAGATGTCCATAGTCCCCATGCTAAACTACTTCTCAGAACAAAGATGTCCACTGTCCCCATGCTAAACTACGTCTCAGAACAAAGATGTCCACTGTCCCCATGCTAAACTACGTCTCAGAACAAAGATGTCCACTGTCCCCATGCTAAACTACTTCTCAGAACAAAGATGTCCACTGTCCCCATGCTAAACTACGTCTCAGAACAAAGATGTCCACTGTCCCCATGCTAAACTACTTCTCAGAACAAAGATGTCCACTGTCCCCATGCTAAACTACTTCTCAGAACAAAGATGTCCACTGTCCCCATGCTAAACTACTTCTCAGAACAAGGATGTCCACTGTCCCCATGCTAAACTACTTCTCAGAACAAAGATGTCAAAATACGAACAACACACAGACACAAAAGACCCGTATCAAGTCGGAACAATATGACGTGCCTAAGAGTAGACAATCTTTACGTTCATTACCTTTCGTGACAACAATATCAGAGAAGCCCTCATATGTACTACTTGGACCTTCAGTGCAAAAAACAGCAATTAAACATCCGTACCGACCACTGTCGGAAATCTTTGCATCGTTCACGGTTAGTGTGCAGCGAAATTGTGTCACATCGTTAGAATCCTTTGGGCTCTTGCAGTCTTTTGTCCAATGTTTAGGAATCTTAAAGTAAAAAAAAATAATTTATAGCTAACTTGGTACACTTGGTATGTTTTGTCGTATGTATTACACAGTGAAATGTGAGTGATGGATTACACAATGAAATGTGAGTGATGGATTGCACAGCTAAATGTGAGTGATGGATTACACAGTGAAATGTGAGAGATGGATTACACAGTGAAATGTGAGAGATGGATTACACAGTGAAATGCGAGTGATGGATTACACAGGGAAATGTAAGTGATGGATTACACAATGAAATGTGAACGATGTATTACACAGCGAAATGTGTTGGATGTATTACACTTTGGAATATGTTTTTTTACGCTTTGTTGGCTGCTACGTTGTGATTCCTGCCGGGTTGGTGCTCTGTTGTTGGGCAATGAAATATGTGCGACGCATTACAAACGATTTTTTTTGTTGTTTTTAGAATATTTCTTTTGACGCCTTTTCTATTTACTTGATCACAAAATGAGTAGCGTGATGGGTAACACAGCGTGATGGGTGACACAGCGTGATGGGTGACACAGCGTGATGGGTAACACAGCGTGATGGGTGACACAGCGTGATGGGTGACACAGCGTGATGGGTGACACAGCGTGATGGGTAACACAGCGTGATGGGTGACACAGCGTGATGGGTGACACAGCGTGATGGGTGACACAGCGTGATGGGTGACACAGCGTGATGGGTGACACAGCGTGATGGGTGACACAGCGTGATGGGTGACACAGCGTGATGGGTAACACAGCGTGATGGGTGACACAGCGTGATGGGTAACACAGCGTGATGGGTGACACAGCGTGATGGGTGACACAGCGTGATGGGTAACACAGCGTGATGGGTGACACAGCGTGATGGGTGACACAACGTGATGGGTAACACAACGTGATGGGTGACACAGCGTGATGGGTTACACTTTTAATCAGACTGATCGTAGTTAGTTGAGTGACAATAAGATCTTACATTATCAACTGAATCATGGGAGAGAGAAGTTAAACGATGTTTGACTCCATCACCCATCTCTTTTTGCACCACTAAGAAAGAAACTTTGCAATGCGGAATGGTTCCGTTTACATGGAGGTGATCACATGTAATGGTGAAAGTTTGCCCTTCTCCGACTGTAGTCTTGTCCACAACACTCTGACCACCAAACGCTAGTGAAAATTGATAACGACATGAGTAAGATTTGCTGGGGGTGGGGGTGGGGTGAGGGTGGGGCGGGGTGGGGGGGGCTTTCAATCCTTTGATACATTTTTTAGATTGTTTCTTTAAAGTAACTTCTAAAGTATAAGTTATGATAGTCACCAAGGTTTCTATCAGGCATATCTCCGGGAGGTGAGAGGGGGAACTCAAATGCCCCACGGAGAAAATGTGTAAAAAAAATAGAACGATTATATATTTTAAAAATTAAAAACTACTCAATTGTCATTTTTAAAGAGTTTTAAAAAGAATAGTAGCTGATGCTTTATCCCATTACAATTAGTGAAATATAAGAAATAGCGCTAAGATCGATATATCTGTTGATCCAAATATGTAAGGCCAATCTTTTTAAAGGCTTATGGTACTCGATTAAAAATATCGTACTGGCCGCTTTTGATTATAAGCCGAAGTCTTACCTCCCGATGTTCGCACTTATAGGTATTTTTAAAAATTCCATTTGTGTGTGTGTGTATGTGTGTGTGTGTGTGTGTGTAAATTCGCAAATTTAAAGACTTAAATAACCCTGCATTAAAATACCTTTACATCAAGATCAAGGACTACAATTCTAATAACAATTCTTGCCAAGTATCAAACACACGCAGTCTATGTTCTAATTATATTTCATCATTAAAAACATTTCAATTTAAAGTAGGGGTAGATTACTCGATTCCATGAATGTTGAGTTATATAAAATGGAAACTTAAAAATTGTGAGTTAAAAAAAAAAGGAAAAATAACAATTTAACAACGGGCGCATACAAATAAATGTTATTAATTATTACAGTTTAGGTTTTCTTTAAGCGTGCTACGTTTGTAAGAAGGTTTTCTGGATAGCAGAGGCTTAAAACACATTGAGCTAATATTGATTAAATTCACATCAGCTTTTATCGTTTTAATATTAGAAAAATAAACACACTGCCCCCATCTGTTTGCCAGGACTGTTACTAAAAATACTTCATTCAAGATGAGAATCTGTCAGACACTAAAATAAAGAAAATGAATCAGCATTTAGATTATCATTCCAATTCCATTTTGTTGTTGTTGCTACTTGTCTTAGAATAAATTCTCATTCCTAATTTGTCAATTTCAAATAAAGTCTGTGGATTTTTTGGGAAAAAAAATGTTTTAAAGCATATCTAAATGGCAACTTTCAATATATCTGAAAAAAAGTTATAGTAGTTTAAAATGAAAAAAAAATATAAAAAAAAATAAATCAACTGAATGTTGGGAAATTTCTACTATTTTGTTAGGAACTCATGCCTTCTTTACACAATAATACGTTCACTATACGATTTATAAAAACGACTAGTTTAGATAACCTATAAAAATGCTTAGACCTTTCTACTTAACACTTGTTTTCTTTTCTTTTTTTTAATTGGTAAAACGTGGAAATATTTAGCAAAGTCAATTATTTCACGTAAGTTGGTTGTTTTAAATATCTTTTTTTTCATTTGTGTTTAGCATATACAATGATGTTAGCAATGCTTTTTTGTGATGAAAACTTTTTTTTTTTAAAAAAAGTTCATTTATTAATTGTGTAGATAGCCCCCAAAATGGGTTTTAAATTTTTGTTAATAAATGAAAGCCACACACTATTTAGTCATGTAAAAAAATATTTGCATACCACAATTACGTCAAGCAGAGTTGTCACTCGATTTTTCGAGGCCACTTTTGCCACATTTTGGTTTTTGTCCTCTCCCCACCTTGCACTGAAAGATGATTAATAAGGGAAAATCCACATCACATCTTCAAGCCCTAAAATATCACGGGCCCTCTGCAGTTGCAGGGATGGCTGGTCTCACACGATGTTTCTAAGGTTAAGTGACACCTACATTTCTTAAACTTAGCTTTTCTTCATTTGCACTCCAAGTATATAATGTTGCAAAGCTTAATTTGAAGTATTTGCTAAACTGTATTACTGTATTTTAAATTGATCAACAATTTACTGGGGACTATAAAGATGTAATAGACGATATTGATCTAAGGAAAATGCATACCCACAATGACGCCTAGATTGGAAAGTATTTAGTTCATGTTGGGCTGAAATAAGTAAGAGATGTTCCTAATTATTATTAATATGGCCAATTTTAGCGCTTCGCACAGGAAAGGATCAAAATTGCCTGAAAGAATCACCGAATTCAAGTATGCGCCAAAATGCACCCCTGCCTTTCAGCACCCTCAAATTCTACACCCCTTCCCCCACGCAGTTTAATGCTACAATATAGGGTTGAATATAAGCTTGAACCAAATGATTACCCTGGGGTACGCCACAACCTGAGTGGATTCAGTTTATGTATGGCACTGATTGTCATAATGTCTCCGTCTGACGATTGACAAATTCCTTCCCCACATGCTTTAGTCTAAGAGAAACACTGACTTAGGGTATACTCCAAATTGCACTTTTTGATTTTGAAATATTCAAAAAGTTGCTGGGGAAGGCTTCCCAGAAACTCTCCCTTTTACTCAAGAGCCAAAGAACCTCCAATTTCTGCCATTCTTCCTTAAAAAAATGACAGTACAGATGGCGCTGGTCATAATTTTTGTTGATTCACTACCTATTTGAGTAGCTAGTGTTAGTGCTGATAGATGCACAACCCAGTGGACTAGCTAGTGATTGTGCTGATAGATGCACAACTTAATGGAGTAGCTAGTGTTAGTGCTTATTGTGACAATTATTATTGTGAGTAGTGAGTGAAGTTGGTGACCTGATTGGCCTGTGTTATTGTTGTTATGTGACCTGATTGGCCTGTGTTGTTGTTGTTATGTGGCCTGATTGGCCTGTGTTGTTGTTGTTATGCGGTATGACTGGACGTCGTAAGTTGTTTTTATTCATGAATGTTTTAAACTTAAATACGTGGAAAAGTGGAACGAGTGATCATGAATGTGGAGGTATAAAAAAGGGTGTATTATGTAGAATAAAGGTCAGTTGTTACACCGAACACAGAAGAGTGTGTGGCATTCATTTTCTATTACAGTTATAGATGCACTGCCTAGTGGAGTAGCTAGTGGTAGTGCTACCATTGACTTGCCAAGACTTATGCCACGTTCCCATTAAAAATACAAGCTCTGCATTAGTCATAAAATACTTCGATTCCATTTAAAGAAAAAATTACATCTTGGCTGACCACCCAACCCGACAAGCTTGCAGAGGCGTAGCTAGAGTGTTAGTCGCCAAAGTACATTGATTTATTTGTACGCCACCCCTCCACTTTTCGACTCTGAAAAACATTATTTTCATGGATTAAATACCACCACACCCCCTTTTGGCGTGCAGCTAGTATGGTGCTTGGGTATATTTGTACATCTCTTCCCCCCTTAGCTACGCCTCTTGCCACTGTCACTGCCCCCCCTAAATTTGGAAACAATCCCCCCCCCCCCTCAAGGGAATTTTCTGAAAGAGACACTGATAGCCACTGTCAGCAGACAGACTACCCCCCCCCCTCAAGGGAATTTTCTGAAAGAGACACTGATAGCCACTGTCAGCAGACAGACTGGTGAACTATCTTCCTAGGCATTGTCTGCCCACAACCTGTTAAGTCCCTTCCATTGTCTGTCGAAAAGTTGATGAAGTGTCACTTAGCCATATCCTGCCTACACATTGATGAACCTTCTACCTTGCCATTCTCTGCGCACAGTCTGTTGAACATTCTTCTGATAAATACGCATTCAAAGCGTCAGTTCACACGATCGAATCTTCGATCATGCATCTGAGGAAATTTTTGTATGAAGCCCCTTTTCACAACTTTCAAATTACTATTTGATCAAATGGCCTTTTTTGTTCAAAAAAAAAAAAAGAAAAAAAGAGAGCAAACAATAAACCACGCACAAAATAGTACGCTCATAACAAGAATTCGACGCGAAATTTGAAGCTAATTTGATCCGTGTGATCAAGCCTTTTAACTTTTTGTCGGTAATTGTTAAGGACGATGCCCTGCGTTTCCCCATCATGGCCGCCATCTTTGTTGACATGATCCGTTAGAAGGTTGACCATGTCAACCAAGATGGCGGCCGAGTAAAAAAAAAAAGTAGTGCAAAGACACGTGTTGTGAAAAAGGGAACGGTTGGGGAGAATGCGTCTTATCAACTACTTACCGAAAGATGGAAAAATAAGCAATTCTACAAGAACATTTGGCAAAATTTCATTTTAAAAAAGCGAAAACACGCATATATATAGAATTTTTAAAAAGTGCGTTTCAAGAAAAAATGTAAAATTTAAAGGAATTGCACATTTTTTTTCTCTGAAAAAGCGCAAAAACACACAAAAAAAAATATTTTTTTTTTTAATTTTAAAAAATTGTAAATAAAAAGGATACAAATTTGAAAATTAAAAAAAATAAATTTTTTGGTAAAAATTAAAAAAAACCCAGCAAAAATTGATGGCAACTAACCCTAACCTGAACACTAAACCTATCCCTAACCCTAATCCCAACCCCAACCCCTAATCCTAACACTAACCTTAAACCATAACCCTAACCTTAATCCTAATCCTAACCCTAAACCTATCCCTAATCCTAACCTGAACCCTAAACATGTCCCTAACCCTAACCTGAACCCTAAAACTATCCCTATCCCTAACCCTAATTCCTAAGCCCTAACCCTAAACCTAACCCTAAACCCTAACCCTAACCCCAAACCTATCCCTAACCTAACCCTAACCTTAAGCCCTAACCCCTAACCAAAAACCCTATCCCTAACCCTAAACCCTAACCCTAACCCTAAACCCTAAACCCTAACCCTAACCTATCCCTAACCCTAACCTGAACCCTAAACCTATCCCTAACCCTTCGTTAATTATTCACATGAAATCTTGTTCCAACCGATTATTAAAATATTCCTTCGCCGCACAAATATTGAATAAAACGCAAATGACGTCATGGGTATGCCGACACTTCATCCAATGAAAATAAACAATACAATATACCAAGGGGAAAGACTTCTGCACAATATTGAATAAACACGCAAATGACGTCATGGGTATGCCGACACTTCATCCAATGAAAATAAACAATACAATATACCAAGGAAAGACTTTTGCACAATATTGAATAAACACGCAAATGACGTCATGGTATGCCGACACTTCATTCAATGAAAATAAACAATACAATATACCAAGAGGAAAGACTTCTGCACAATATTGAATAAACACGCAAATGACGTCATGGGTATGCCGACACTTCATCCAATGAAAATAAACAATACAATATACCAAGGGGAAAGACTTCTGCACAATATTGAATAAACACGCCAACTGCCGCCATGGGCACTGTTCTCAACAATATACTTTTTTCATTTTCTTTAAGTTTTCCTTGAAACAACAACTATGGACGTACTTACCAAATACATTCAACCAAAATATATAGAAGTGTTTCATATTCCTAGCTCTTAAGACAAAATCGATCATTCCTCCAAACAGAAAAACAACAACCATCGACACAGACCGTGGTTTTAGATAAGGCAAAGATTAGATACGAGTGCGCACCATTTTATGGGCCGTTCCAAAATGTGCGGAAGAAGCCTTCATTTTCAATGTGGATTTTTTGACATCTTTATGTCTGCTATCTTCTAATATAGTTTACGCGTTGTGCGCCTCGTCTCAAAGTAGTGCTATGAAATAATCTACGAACTAATTAGCATTGTTTTATGTAGTACTACAAAAAGGCCAATGTCCTGTTTGTTGTTGTTGTATGTATTGCTCTGACAGAGTCTGTCATGATAATTTTTGTTGTAATTTTGTTGCTATGGGAAGTATATTTTATGATTCATGCCGTTCTTTATAGTGCTATGATAGAATATATATAAGAATAAGCTAGGGTGACTTAACTCCAAAAGGGAGATATGTTTTAAGTACGTTCGGATTCCTAAAAACAATCATAGTTATTTTCTATTATTTTACGGAAATCGCATAAATTTCAATATGGGTATGTTCATTTTGCCCAAGGCAGCACAAGATACGTCTCAAAATAAGGGAATGATTTTGATAAATAATTAATTTTCTTAGGTAAATAAATGTCGAAGGTAGGAAATAGGATGTGTACATTTTCACTTGGAAGACATATATATATATATATAACTCCTATGGTATTACATTTGTGAAAAAATGGATGTCACATTCTCTTTTTACCAATAAATATATGTTAAAAAAATAAAATAAGAAAATCAATGACGTTAACAAATTGTGGTTACATTTATATAAGTATACCCATGAATATCAAAACCCAATCATTTTACACACTTGAAAAATTAATTTCGAAAAATAGAGATGAGTTAGTAGGTACTTTCAAAACATAAAATTTATATTTTGTTTTGATTTTGCAAAAATTAAAAAGGTGTGTAACTGTGTATTTTTATGAGATTAACAATTTAAAAAAAAAAAAAAAAAAAAAAACATAAAATTTATATTTTGTTTTGATTTTGAAAAAATTAAAAAGGTTTGTAACTGTGTATTTTTATGAGATTAACAATTTAAAAAAAAAAAAAAAAAGACACTCAAGTATCTTATAGGTTGCGAGAATCTTCTTGATTTAAAAGAATTATTTGTTTTACGATTTTCTAATGATGTATAATTTAAAATTTATAGGCGAATGCCTATTTTAGTCACAGTTCCAAGTTTCTTTTATTTATAACCGCGCGTAACAAAACTGATAATATATTTTCTCTTTCTTAAAAGAAAAATTACTAAAAGTAATAGATGGCTTTTTGAATTGATAACATTTTCTAAAATTTTAATACAACTTTAGCTTTGTATTTTTAACATATTTAACACGTTTTCACTTTGTATTCTTTCTAAAAAAACTTTTATGAAAATTATAAAAGAGTAAAAAAACTTAACCTTTAAAATAAGTGCCGTTTAATTCAATAAAGTGCAGCGAAACTATATATACAAATAGCATTGAGTAATGCACTTATCACTCATCCAAGTAAGAACAAAGCATGTAAAAATGAAAAAAAGTTTTTGCGTAATTAAGGGGGTTAAAATATCGTGGATGACTTTATTAATTTCTTTAAAACTCTGTTTTTTTGGTTTTTTTTTGGTGGGTGGGGGGGGGGGTTCGAAGTAATACGATAGTTTCATTTCCCAATGAGGCACACAATGACCCTCAAATTGACTTGGACAAATAATTAAACTTCTTAGGTACATTTAAATCTGGGGTAAGAAGTAGGGTGTGTACAATTTTACGTGGATGACAATATCATTGAAAGCAATTATATTACGGTTGTTAAAAATAAAAAAAAATATATTCTTATTTTACAAATTAAGACAATCAATGACGTTTACAAAACGTAAGTGATGCCTCGTTTGTTAATTATAGCATCTAAGGGATGCCTCGTTTTTTAATTATAGCATCTAAGGGATGCCTCGTTTGTTAATGATAGCATCTAAGGGATGCCTCGTTTGTTAATGATAGCATCTAAGGGATGCCTCGTTTGTTAATGATAGCATCTAAGGGATGCCTCGTTTGTTAATGATAGCATCTAAGGGATGCCTCATTTGTTAATGATAGCATCTGAGGGATGCCTCATTTGTTAATGATAGCATCTGAGGGATGCCTCATTTGTTAATGATAGCATCTAAGGGATGCCTCGTTTGTTAATGATAGCATCTAAGGGATGCCTCATTTGTTAATGATAGCATCTAAGGGATGCCTCATTTGTTAATTATGGCATCTGATGGTAGTCTGGTTTGTTAATTATAGCATCTAAGGGATGCCTCGTTTGTTAATTATGGCATCTGATGGTAGTCTGGTTTGTTAATTATAGCATCTAAGGGATGCCTCGTTTGTTAATTATGGCATCTGATGGTAGTCTGGTTTGTTAATTATAGCATCTGAGGGATGCCTCGTTTGTTAATTATGGCATCTGATGGTAGTCTGGTTTGTTAATTATAACATCTGAGGGATGCCTCGTTTGTTAAGAGACAGAATCAGAGAAAGAGAAAGAGAAAGAGAGAGAGAGAGAGAGAGAGAGAGAAAGAGAGAGAGAGAGAGAGAGAGAGAGAGAGAGAAAGAGTGAGAAAGAGAGACTGAGAGCATGCCGGAAACAAAAATAAAATGAATATATTCAGATAATAACAAAATAATATTTGCTTTACCTGTTTCGAAAAAGAAATATAAACCAAACTTTTTGCTTGAATGCACTGAGTTTCAGATACTCAATTATACAACGTCTCTATCAATAAACATCTGGAGGGATGTAATTATATCTTATTGTGAACTATTTGCATTTCATTGCTATCATTGGAAGGTGTCCTGTTTCGAAATAATATTTTTTTTAATATTCTGGAAAACAACAGTTGTTTATACTTTACGTAACAGCTTTTGTGTGTTATTTACCGATGGATGCTCGCAATTAGTTTTAGAGCACCCCTCTGTCTTCCCCGTTTCTGTTCAGCATTCTCATAAGACATGTTTACACGGCCAATTTTGTAGCCACACAGGCTTCAAAGTTAAGATACAGAGTTTAAGCTGGAACATTCAAATAATCTAATGTTATACAATTCTTGTAGTGTATGTTAGCAATTATCTGTGTCTATTTCTACGGGTGCAATTTTATTATTTTTTTTAAAGCAAAAAAAAAAACCAAAAAAAACAACAAAACACTTTTATCTTGAGTTGGGTTTTTAATGATTTGTTTGTTTTTTGGTCGTGGTTGTTTTTTGTTAGAGCCCTTGTTTCTCTTTTTTCCCCAGACACGAGCTGATGTTCCGTGCACGGTTAAGTATTAACGTACAATTTAAAGTATGTATCATTGTATCGTACAGTAGCGACAAACTTCGGAACAGCGTTACCGTTGTGTCCCCCTTTAAAAGTGGTTTCTTGAATCATAATGCTAAGCACTGCCTTCTGTCGTGAGAAATTAATCTCTTATTTTAATTTATGGCTCATTCAAAACAGTGCATAACAAAAGGACGATACCATTTGTAAAATACAATAGCACAAAATACGACCCTAAAAACAGTACCAATTACAATAAATAAGATTTATTTAGTTATCAATATAGTTGCAAAATAAAAGAGATATAATTTAAAATTCATCAACTTACAGAGTATGGTATGTCTTGTACCAGTACTCAGTTAATACAACGTGCCAAAAATAAGGTACACTGATGAATTCGAATTCACACACACACAGAATAACACACTGTTGTCATGTGAAATAAATAATATCTCTCCTCCTGTCCCTTCTATGCTCTCTGAATCCCTTTTTATATTAAGGCTACTGAAAGATCTCGAACTGCCTTACATATCGTTTACGTGTCTAGTTCAGTCCAGAACTTTCCACAAAATTCTATTAGAACATATTAATTATTTTTTGTTCGTAGTGGTAGTAAACAAAGGCCAAGATCAAATGGAGTGAGCCACGCCCAATACGAACGCAGCCTAATTTGGGGTCAGACAGAGTTCACGGCACGAGGAAAGTGACATAAACACTTCATTTACATAACAATAATCTTCTAAAAATCCGAAAAAGCAAGAGACGATGGAGGAAATGTACAGATGACAAGAGAGTCCAGATAAGAGAGTTAGAATATATAAAATGTCTGGAAATTTGCATAGGACATATGAACAATTAAAAAAGAAAAATATTTGGCTACTTTCTCTATGTATTGTTGGGCTCATTAAAAGAGAAGTGTTTCTCGAAGGTAGCGATCTTTGTGTGATATGGTCTTCAACGACGGGGTGGTTAACAGAGGCAGAGTAGTAGGGGGAGAAAACTGTGTATTATTAATTTACTTCACAGCGCCTTTTAAATTGATTTTGATAAAAATTATTATAAATTTAGCTTCCGTCACGACTAACTTGGGGATCTTAACTTCAAATTTTATCCACTTTTTAAGTATCAAGATTTTTTCTTTAATTACGACTATAATGTGTTAAAATTATGAATTTTTGCGTCAATCAATATTTTAAATCTAGTCCTTGCATTTATTATTATTATTTTTTTCATGACGCGATTTTCTTCCGCCATATTGCCGATCCTGTCAAACTTCACTGAGGGCCGGTACCACAAAATGATACCAAAAATAGGCTCAACAATTTTCACACAAAACTTTTTTTTACTATAATTGAAATCAAGGCGTAATATTAGAGTAATTATTAATTACAAAATGCAAGAACAAGTCAGGACTTCTCATGATTTTGTGCTGTTTCGACAGATCTATAGATTGCTCTTGAAAATAAAATGTTTTGCTCTGTTATTATTTGGTCAAAACGCACTATAATTTTGTTGAAATAGTAGAAGGAACTATATTTACCATAACGATTTTAAAAAAATGATAAGATCTAGGCGTATATGTAATCTTTCTTTTTTTATAATCATTTCACAGTATCAGGTTGGTGACTAGAACATTGGGCAACCCAATCATCATGTCAATTCTATTCCCATAATGAGACCTAAGCCACCTACTAAAAACTATTTAAAACAATACAAGAGAAGGAATAGCTTTCCCCTGGATTCCTTTTCAAACTTAATTTACATCAGCAAAACAGGAGCTGCCTTGTAAATGATGTACCACCATTTGCAGTTCCAATGTAATGGCAACTAAGCCCTCTTGATGTTAAAATTGGACATGTTCCATTTGATGAACAACATGTCTAACACACATAAGACAGCGCCAACATTTAGGGTGTGCAACCAGTGCCCTCACACAGGGCGCCGCGGCCATAGGGGTGCCTTGGGAGCCCATTAAATATTTAAATTGCCTTAGTTTATTATAGGGAAGTTTGAACCTCGGGTTCGGTTTCGAGAATGGTATTCTAATTTTTCCTATAATCGTTTTTATACCATAAGTTTTCATACAATGAAAGTTGCATTCTTAATTTTGGTACAAATATTGAGGTTGGTACCAACCGAAAGGACGTGAATATTTATTTAATAATACCGTATATCCTTCCCCCTCTTACAATTATTTCAGCAGAAAGAATATGAAGAAAGAAAAGCGCTCCGGGGCGCAAAATCGCAGTTAAGTGGTGCCGAACGTTTGCTTTGCAAAGTGCAACATTTGACCAAAAGCCCACGTTGCAAAGGACTTGAAATCTACGAGCCCCATTTGTGTGATCTGTAACTTGATAAAGAGAGTTGATCCAAAGGACTTGAAATCTACGAGCCCCATTTGTGTGATCTGTAACTTGATAAAGAGAGTTGATCCAAAGGACTTGAAATCTACGAGCCCCATTTGTGTGATCTGTAACTTGATAAAGAGAGTTGATCCAAAGGACTTGAAATCTACGAGCCCCATTTGTGTGATCTGTAACTTGATAAAGAGAGTTGATCCTCTGGATTATGATATTCATAAATTATTTTGCTGTAGGCAAATTTACAAGTCTGTACTGTAAACGTTTATAAAATAAAAGTGAGTTCATTGCTGATAAGCAGGTACAGTTTAATTCGATCTGCATTAGATGAATCAGATACGCATGCACACATGTTACCTGGAGAAACCATGTTGACTTAACAAGAGAAGAAGACAAACGGCAGGGGATAGGACAAACTCATTTCATAAATGTAACGCAAAACGGGTATGGAATAACAATAACACAGCTATAAATGAATTATTGGTTCTTGCGGATCGAATATCTAATTTAACGTATAATATAGGATTATATAATTTATAATTATAAAGGATTACGTTTTTTATAGGTAAAACTAAATGCAACTACTGAGCCTAGTTGATTGGATAGTGATAAAATTATAGGATAAAAGATATCAGCTTTTATCAGATATCTGTTAGCGCCAGAATAAATATATTGTATATATGTATATATCTAGGTAGCGTTATAATTATGTTATAAATGTAATGGGCACTCAAGGTTCTATTTTGCATGAAATTTAACCACCCTCCTCCCGGTCAAAAGTTCTCTTTCAACAATACTTTTAAAAACATTATTAAAAGAAATTTAAATTAATTTCAAATTAAAATTCTAAAAGCCAATTTTTCAATAGATGTTCCTTTATAAATATTTACGTTGGTCTCATCTTATACTAATAAAAAGCAAAGCTCACTCACCCACTCACCCACTCACCCACTCACCCACTCACCCACTCACCCACTCACCCACTCACTCACTCACTCACTCACTCACTCACTCACTCACTCACTCACTCACTCACTCACTCACTCACTCACTCACTCACTCACTCACTCACTAATTCTCCAACTTCCCCTGTAGATAGAAGCATGAAATTTGACTGGCTTATACCTTACAGCTTACTTACAAAAGTTAAGCAGGTGTCATTTCGAAAATCTATACCGTTTGGGGCCGGTGGCTCAAAATGTCTTTTTTTCAATAAGGGTAATATAAATAAAATGATCAACAAATACTGCTACATGAATAGATGGATCTTGACCAAACTTAATAAACATATATTTGATTATCCATATTCTAATACTAAAGGATACTTAACACGTAATATCTATCCCTTTGGGTCCAGGGGCCCAATTTTAATATTCCTTATATAAGCTTTATAAATATCAATAGGCTTAGAACTGCTACATGGATAGATGGATCTTGACCAAACTTAGAACACATACTCTTGAATATCCATATTCATATACCGAAGGGTACTGATATCATAATATCCATACCACTGGGACGGGGCCTCATTTCATTTTGTCTTATATAGCGTATATCATACAAATTCTACTGTAGATAGAAGCCTTAAATTAGCCAGGCTTATTCCTTACATCTCACTTACAAAAGTACTCTACCCACAAGCGGTCACAACTGGAGACACCGTATTCGTTTTCTTCCTTATATGAGCTATATAAATTAATTAAAAACAAATACTCCTACATGGATAGATGGATCTTGACCAAACTTATTACATACACACTTGATTATCCATATTCAAATACCGAAGGGTACTGAAATCATAATATCCATCCCTCTAGGGCCGGGGAACCAATTTAATTTTCCTATTATAAGTTATATAAATATCAATAGGGTTAGACAACACTTTAGGTTCTGTGTGAATAGATTGATGTAGGCATAGCTTTGTAGCAATAAACTTCTTAGTTCGTATTAAAATATCGGTTGATTTAAAACTAATAATATCCAATCCATTCAGGGACGATCTAGAATTTTCTAGAAATTTCGATACTTCAAAAAACTATGTCTAGGGCATTTTAAAAACCAATTTTAATAGGACAAATTTTAAATCTATAATTTATCTGAATGATTTTTATAGCCCCCCCCCCCCCAAACCCAATATCAAACATAACGAAAACTGTACTTTATTAATGGGACCCCACCGGAGCCCCTATATCAATTTAAATGTACTATAGTTCTAGTAGTGCAATTTAGTTGTTTAATATTTTTCATTTCGAGAAATAATTACGTAAAAAAGTAATTTTTACTGGAGGATAATATATTTAATCTAGAATGTTCAAGAATTTGTTATATTGTCTTCTTCTTCTTCTTCTTTATTTTAAGGGCCCACGATCAATGAATTGATCATTCTGGCTCCTAATTGTTCTTCGGGGATGTATAATTTGATCTATAAGCTTATTCGAACAAAATCGCATTAAGAATGATCCCCTAGAGAAACAGGATCCTATTGGGATCCATCGGTTTCGCGATCCCATCGGGGAACAGGATACCATCGAGATCCCATCGGGTAACGGGATCAAACCAGGATCGGTATCCTATCAGAAAAAAAATGGAAACATCGGAAAAGAGAGTCCCAACGTTCCACAGAGATCTCAAAGAGAACGGTTTCCTAACGGGATCCGTAGCCCCACCGGGAACCACTGAGATTGGGATCCCATTGGGATCAAGACACCGACGGGATCACAACGGGATCTGGATTCCCCCTGGATCCGGAGCCACAACAAAATAGGATCACACCGGGAAAGGAGATCGGGTTCAGAATGGGATTGTGAATCATTAGAATTGGAGTCTTACCAGGATCGGGGCCCCAAGGACAGACCCTACAAAAAGTTGGCCTTCATTTGAGGCAGGATTAATTTTCGCAAGGGAATGAATTGTATAGTCTCCGGAATTTGCGGATACTTGATAATTTCTTAACTTTTTTTTCTTAAAAAAGGCTCTCTGCTGTGAAGTTCGGGTATTTAACTAGTTTGTTAATAAAAAGAAATTAATATTGATACTTTCCCCATCATTTTACGATGTATGAAGAATGTATGCGTAAATTAATTTCAAAATATCTAATTATTTTGGTTTCGGCCGAAAGTCTTGTAAAAATGTATCGTTAAGCTTTTTGTTTATGCTTCGGTTTCGGCCGCAAGTATTTTTAACTTTCGGCCTACTTTCGGTTTCCACGAAATCAGAAAATTACTTTCGGTTGGTCTCTAATCTACTCTATATATCATTTTTTTACACTCAGAACTCCATGCTCAGGCAGAAATAGATGTAAATTAAAACTACGAACGTGTTAGAAAGAACCACAATGTTAAGAGAGAACTACCATATTAATACAAAACCGCCATGTTAAGACAGAACCACCATGTTAAGACAGATCCATCATTTTAAGACAGCCATCATGTTAAGATAATTATCGTTTTAATTAAGACAATCACCTTGTTAAGAGAACCA
Source organism: Lymnaea stagnalis (assembly GCA_964033795.1). Classification (NCBI taxonomy): domain Eukaryota; kingdom Metazoa; phylum Mollusca; class Gastropoda; family Lymnaeidae; genus Lymnaea; species Lymnaea stagnalis. Next base: position 620,514 of record CAXITT010000035.1, read on the forward strand.
CCTCACCTTGTCATCTGCAACAGGCGCAGACAGGGGCCTAACCCCTTTCCTACAGGCGCCTACTCTTTTCTGACCCATCCCTCACCTTATTACCTGCAACTGCAACAGGCGCAGACAAGTTCCTAATCCCTATCCGACGCATGTCTAACCTTATCACCTGCAACATTAGCAGACAGGGTCCTAACAACATCTGACCCATGCCTCACCTTATCACCTGCCAATGACGCAGACATGGGCCTAATCCTTAACTAACCCATGCCTAACCTTATCACCTGCAATATAATCAGACAGGCGCCTACTCTTATCTGCCCCATGCCTCACCTTATTACCTGCAACAGACACAGACAGGGACTAACACCTAATCTGACCAATGCCTCACATTATCACCCGCAACAGAAAAAAAAACAGGGGCCTACCCTTATCTGACCCTTGCCTCACCTTATCACCTGCAACAGACGAAGACATGGACCTGACACCTATCTGACCAATGCCTCATTTTATCACCTTGCAAAATAAGCAGACAGGGGCCAATTCCTATCTGACCCATGCTTCATCTTATCACTAGCAACATAAGCAGACTAAATAAAGGACTGTACAATAAAAAACCGTTCGAATAATCAAATTAGTCAAAGTAGACCTTTGTTAGATTGTCACCGCCTGGTCTAAGAGTTATTGGCAGCCCTTTGTTAGCTTGTCACTACGCTGGTCTAAGAGTGATGGGCAGCTCTTTGTTAGCTTGTCACTGCCCTGGTCTAAGAGTGATGGGCATCTCCTTGTTAGCTTGTCACTGCCCTGGTCTAAGAGTGATGGGCAGCTCTTTGTTAGCTTGTCACTGCCCGGGTCTAAGAGTGATGGGCAGCTCTTTGTTAGATTGTCACCGCCCTGGTCTAAGAGTGATGGGCAGGTCTTTGTTAGCTTGTCACCGCCCTGGTCTAAGAGTGATGGGCAGCTCTTTGTTAGCTTGTCACCGCCCTGGTCTAAGAGTGATGGGCAGCTCTTTGTTAGCTTGTCACTGCCCGGGTCTAAGAGTGATGGGCAGCTCTTTGTTAGCTTGTCACTGCCCGGGTCTAAGAGTGATGGGCAGCTCTTTGTTAGCTTGTCACTGCCCTGGTCTAAGAGTGATGGGCAGCCCTTTGGTAGCTTGTCACTGCCCGGGTCTAAGAGTGATGGGCAGCTCTTTGTTAGCTTGTCACTGCCCTGGTCTAAGAGTGATGGGCAGCCCTTTGTTAGCTTGTCACTGCCCTTGTCAAAGAGTGATGGGCAGCTCTTTGTTAGCTTGTCACTGCCCGGGTCTAAGAGTGATGGGCAGCTCTTTGTTAGCTTGTCACTGCCATGGTCTAAGAGTCTTGGGCAGCCCTTTGGTAGCTTGTCACTGCCCGGGTCTAAGAGTGATGGGCAGCTCTTTGTTAGCTTGTCACTGCCCTGGTCTAAGAGTGATGGGCAGCACTTTGTTCACTTGTCACTGCCCTGGTCTAAGAGTGATTGGCAGCCCTTTGTTAGCTAGTCACTGCACTGGTCTCAGAGTGATGGGCAACCCTTTGTTAGCTTGTCACTGCCCTGGTCTAAGAGTGATGGGCAGCCCTTTGTTCGCTTGTCACTGCCCTGGTCTAAGAGTGATGGGCAGCCCTTTGTTCGCTTGTCACTGCCCTGGTCTAAGAGTGATGGGCAGCTCTTTGTTAGCTTGTCACTGCCCTGGTCTAAGAGTGATGGGCAGCCCTTTGTTAGCTTGTCACTGCCCTGGTCTAAGATTTGTTAGCTTGTCAATGCCCTGGTCTAAGAGTGATGGGCAGCTCTTTGTTAGCTTAACACTGCCCTGGTCTAAGAGTGATGGGCAGCCCTTTGTTAGCTTGTCACTGCCCTGGTCTAAGAGTGATGAGCAGCCCTTTGTTCGCTTGTCACTGCCCTGGTCTAAGAGTGATGGGCAGCTCTTTGTTAGCTTGTCACTGCCCTGGTCTAAGAGTGATTGGCAGCCCTTTGTTAGCTTGTCACTGCCCTGGTCTAAGAGTGATGGGCAGCCCTTTGTTAGCTTGTCACTGCCCTGGTCTAAGAGTGATTGGCAGCCCTTTGTTAGCTTGTCACTGCCCTGGTCTAAGAGTGATGGGCAGCCCTTTGTTAGCTTGTCACTGCCAGGCTCAAGAAATTGTGGGCAGCGCTTTGCTGGCCTGTTACAGCCCGTGTCAAGAAATTGTGTGCTGCCCTTTGCTGGCCTGTTACTGCCCGTGTCAAGGAATTGTGTGCTGCCCTTTGCTGGCCTGTTACTGCCCGTGTCAAGGAATTGTGTGCAGCCCTTTGCTGGCCTGTTACTGCCCTGGTCTAGGAGTTATGGGCAGCTCATTGTCAGCTTCTCACTGCCCGTGTCAAGGAATTGTGGGCAGCCATTTGCTGGCCTGTTACTGCCCGTGTCACGGAATTGTGTGCTGCCCTTTTCTGGCCTGTTACTGCCCAGGTCAAGGAATTGTGTGATGGCTTGTTACTGCCCGTGTCAAGGAATTGTGTGCAGCCCTTTGCTGGCTTGTTACTGCCCTGGTCTAGGAGTTATGGGCAGCTCTTTGTCAGCTTCTCACTGCCCGTGTCAAGGAATTGTGGGCAGCCCTTTGCTGGCCTGTTACTGCCCGTGTCACGGAATTGTGTGCTGCCCTTTTCTGGCCTGTTACTGCCCAGGTCAAGGAATTGTGTGCTGCCCTTTGCTGGCCTGTTACTGCCCGTGTCAAGGAATTGTGGGCAGTCTTTTGCTGGCCTGTTACTGCCCTGGTCTAGGAGTTATGGGCAGCTCTTTGTCAGCTTGTCACTGCCCGGGCCAAGGAATTGTGGGCAGTCCTTTGCTGGCCTGTTACTGCCCGGGCCAAGGAATTGTGGGCAGCCTCTTGTTCGCTTGCCTTTGCCCATGCCAAGAAGTTGCTGGATATATTCTCAGCTTAATTTTCCTCAGACAGACCCCTACATGTAAAACAAAATACACGACAAAATGGCTGAAATCCACTGTGCTTCATTCATTCATCCTCAATCATTATATCTCGACTTCCGTTCAAAAGGGGCCGCTACTGACTCATACTTTCGACCTTTGACCTAAGATTTCAGTGGATATTTCTACTGCGACTCTACAGTTCGCGGAGTGTTTTAATAAAGCGATTCCATGACTTCCGGTGTTTAATTCCAATGATAACAGCTATTTGCTATCTTTTTACCCCGGCCCCCGATAAATAAATTAATAAAAGTACACATTTTCCTTATAATCTCAAATCGTCTAAAACTCGTCAATAATTGAACACCACACTTCACACTAACTAAAAGATTTGTAAAAATCCTTTAAAAAAAAAACAAGATCAAAATCACCCACTACCAATTCGTAATTTATAAAAAAATAATGACATCACTATTAACGTCACAACACTTTTGACGTGACAACACTATTGACGGGACAACACTATTGACGTGACAACACTATTGATGGGACAACACTATTGACGTGACAACACTATTGACGTGACGACACTATTGACGTGACGACACTATTGACGTGACGACACTATTGACGTGACAACACTATTAACGTGACAACACTATTGACGTGACAACACTACTGACGGGACAACACTATTAACGTGACAACACTATTAACGTGACAACACTATTGACGTGAAAACACTATTAACGTGACAACACTATTGACGTGACAACACTATTAACGTGACAACACTATTGACGTGAAAACACTATTGACGTGACAACACTATTAACGTGACAACACTATTGACGTATCAGGCTGGAACTATGATACAATAATATAATTTTTTTTAAAAAGCTAAGAATTTTAGTTAACACTTTAAAAATAAAAAAAAAACTGAGTGCTACAACATTTTATCATGATCCGTTCATCTGAAGATATAAAAATATTTCTTTGAATAGAGTCACGATAAAACAAATGAACTTTTATATAGATTAAACTCTTTAAAAAAAAATCCACAAAAACTGAAAGCATTCTGTGTTGTATTATAGAAATAGCACGTCCGAGTTATTGCTATAGCATTATTTAATTTAGATCTAAGTAATACTTATTTATAAAAAAAAAAAAAAAAAAAAAAAAAAAAAAAAACAGCAACAATAGATTATTGACGGGCTCATGTTTATTAGAACTTTAAAAAGGAGGCAGGTTTTCTATCGCTTGCACAGGAAAGCAACATTAAATCATTATTATTATTATTATTTTTAATACTTAACAAAATTTCGAAAAAAACACCGTCATCGAACTGAGAAGTTTTAACTTGTTTCACTTCTTGTCATCAGGGCGGCGACCGCGGGGGTCTAGTTCATACATCCATGCACCGACACATGCAGGCTTCACCTTCTCCAAGATTTCATCACACAATTGGTCCACTCCATCGTCGATATTATGGCAGCCTTTGTCTAAATACTCGCCACGCACTTCTGTACATTTCACCCAGGCCTTGTAGCAGACTCCATAATAGCTGTCATATATCTGAGAGCAGGATTCGTCATCTACGTCGTAGACGCAATTTAAGTAGTTCTTCTGCGCCTCGGCACATGTTATGTCTTTTTTTTTCGTTTCTCCCCTGCAGGAAATGGCTAGGACGAGAAGGGTCATCAACGTTAGATGGATCTGCATGGCTGAGCTGTACGGAGATACAAGTGTTCGTAAAGTGAAAACGTCATTGACGAATTAGTACTGCAGAGATTAAAATAAAATTTGATTTGGGGGCGTCCATTAATTATTTCACCAAAACAAGGTTGGGGGGGGGGTGGAAATGCTGGACAGTTTTTGACTAGGGGGAGAGAGGGCGTTTAGACAAGAAGTTGACGCCAACAATCCATGTTCTCTCTATTAAAATTTTAATTTTAATAATTGTCTGGATATTACATGATTTTTTAAAAAAATTAATGAAAATGGCTGTATATAGTCATATAATTGTTTGGCTTTTAACAATATAAGATGTATTTAAAGTGTGTCTGTCTGTGCACTGCAGATGTCCTGTCAGAATGTTAGTACACTTTGTTAGTGCAAGAGAAGTCAAAAGTTGGCCTCTCTACGACCGGTAGATTCTGTTGCAGGTATGGAAAAAGGACAAGGTTCAAGTTTCATGTGCAGTAAAGATAAATGATATTGACAGAATAGGATTGTGATATTTGATAATTTAAAGTGAGTGACATAGCTGCTTGAAAGGATTTTCCAAAATCTGTAAGATCTATTTTGCATCATAAGGGTTCTGGGTGGCCGATTGGTCTAAACTGACCCACTCCAAGGAGTGGTGGTCTGGAGTTCAATCCACGCCAAAGCCACAATCCCCGGGTGGAAGGCAACTCACTTAAGAGAAGACTAACTCTGAATTTTTTTAAACAAGGAGCCAAAATCATCAATAATTTTGATCGTGGGTCCTCAAAAATGAAAAAAAAGTCATTATAATTGTTTTATATAGTGCGGTACCACAAACAAAAACTATCCGACCACACCGACAATGTTTCTATTTCACCGACAATGTTTCTATTTCACCGACAGTGTTTCTAATTTCACCGACAATGTTTCTATTTCACCGACAATGTTTCTATTTCACCGACAATGTTTCTATTTCACCGACAATGTTTCTAATTTCACCGACAATGTTTCTAATTTCACCGACAATGTTTCTATTTCACCGACAATGTTTCTATTTCACCGACAATGTTTCTCTTTCACCGACAATGTTTCTATTTCACCGACAATGTTTCTATTTCACCGACAATGTTTCTATTTCACCGACAATGTTTCTCTTTCACCGACAATGTTTCTATTTCACCGACAATGTTTCTCTTTCACCGACAATGTTTCTATTTCACCGACAATGTTTCTATTTCAAGTGCTGAATGGTTAGATGAGGATGAAGTTGACTTGTCTGGTAAATCAGTGCCACGAGATGAAAATGATAAATCAGCTACTATAGACTATGCTCACCAGGGGCGTCAGTTCAGTTTTTTTTCATGGGTGACGGGGGGGGGGAGAGGGGACAAACTAAAACTTAGTTGGCTTGTTGAGTTGTTTATTACCGGAGGCGCAACAGTACGTAGCAATTTAAATAACCTGCATATTCAGGGGGTGGAGGTCAAATGCTCGCCTGCCTACCCAAATGATGTCCCTGATGCCCATAGCTACGATAGAGCAAACCTGGCTACTCCATGGGAAGATGAATGCAGCTAGAAACTAGACTAAAAGTTTCAGCTGTACTGACAATAATCATAGCTATATAAAAAAGAATGACATTTAGTCTTTATAAACCTTTATGTTGATTCTGCATTTTAAATTTAAGTGTACAAACTTTTTAACTTGTTGATTAACAAGCTGAGGATGTCATGATATGTATATCCTACAATTTTGTGTCAAAATAGATTAGCACAAAGTAAGATGTATTTATAGATTTATTTATAGTATAATTCCTTCTTTTTTTCGGGGGAGGGAGGGGGGGTTAGTACATGTTGTAATAATTAAATAGGGGGGGGGGTCATTGAAAGTTTGACAGTTGTTGAAAAGAGGGGGGGGGAGTCACAAAGGGATTAAAAATTGTAGACGTAATTAATGAACGACCATTTTTCTTTGTTTAAGTTAAAATGAAGTTCACTCATGGAAATTATAATGGAATTTTGTTAGAATAATCTGGTAAGCCTAAATATTAGACAACAGATGAAGTCAAGTAGATAGATGTATGAAGAATATATTTATATAATGCAGATTACCATTGCTGCTACAAAAAGCTGTGTAACGGAACATTTTATTTCAGAAACATGTGAATAACAGTTTTTTTTACATTTTTGCTAGAAGATTCAAAACACTTAAAATAGATTAACTCGAAAACGGCATTTCTACATAATCGGTTATCATGTACGGCTCTTTTGTTAAGACCAAGTCCATACACATTAATGTCTTTTTCATTCGTCTCATCGGGTAACTTGAGGGAAATATCCGTTACTCATTGACTCGATAAGTCAGATATTCATTGACTGGAAAAGTCAGATCTTCATTGGCTGTAGAAGTCAGAAATTGACTTACGGTAAACATCAACTTTTTATTGGATGAAGCAGTCAGCATTTGATGTTAATACGAGAGAGAAAGAGAGAGAGAGAGAGAGAAAGAGACAGAGAGCAACGGAGAAAGTGACATAGATATACAGAGAGAGAGACAACGAGGGAGAGAAAGAGAGAGAGAATGAGAGTGAGAAAAAGAGCGAACGAGAGACAGAGAGAGAAGAAGAGAGAGAGAGAGAGAGAGAGAGAGAGAGAGAAAGAGAGAGAGAGAGAGAGAGAGGGGAGAGAGAGAGAGACAGAGAGTACACATGAAACGAAAATAAAATGAAGAAATACAGATAATTATTAAACAATTTTCTCTCACCTGTTTAACAAAAGAGAGAGAGAAAGAGGGAGAGAAAGAGAGAGAGAAAGAGAGAGAGAAAAGGAGCGAAAGAGAGAGAGAGAGAGAAGAAGAGAGAGAGAGAGAGAGAGAGAGAGAGAGAGAGAAAGAGAGAGAGAGAGAGAGAGAGAGGGGAGAGAAAGAGAGACAGAGAGTACACCTGAAACGAAAATAAAATGAAGAAATTCAGATCATTATTAAACAATTTTCCCTCACCTGTTTAACAAGGACTATAAAACAAACTATTTTATTGAATGCACTGAGTCTGAGATACTGAATTGTGCAATGTCTGTATTTATACACATCTGGAGGGAGATAATTATGTCTAATTATAAACTATATGCATTTCATGACAATCGTGGGCGTGGTAATGTTTGGAAAAAAGATATTTTTGAATATTTTATAAAGCCTTGGATTATTTATTATAATGTAACAGCTTTTGCTTGTTTTTACAGAATGTTAAAACAAATTTAATATCAGGTGTACATTTAATAGAACATTAAAAATTTGGGTATAATCGTGATCCCGGTTGTGTAGAATGCTCACAAATTGTTTCCCATTATTTTTGTTATAACTGATGTAGAACTTCTAGTGGGGTTTTAAGATGACCGAATAACTGGCATTCCTTGTTGCGCAGTTGTGAGTGAGGTTTACTCCATGGTCTATGACACCGTTATGGCCAACTTCCCTTGGGGGTACCAACTGCTGGGCTAATTGCCGGATCGTTAAACAGTGAGCTGTCGTATTACATGATGTGATATCTAAATATGTTATTCACCAATGGACAAGATGGTTTGTGGTAGGGGAGAGAGAGAGAGGGGGGGGGGTTTGCTCTCATGCAGGAGTTGAACTGCAGTAAGAGGCGTGGCTCACATTGAGGAATTCAAAAGTATTATAATTAGGGAGGAGGCGCAGTAACGATACTTGCCCCGAGCCGTACAGAAGAGTCATAGGCGCTTACCTGACTGTAAGAAAACAACATTTGCCACTGATGACACTTTTGACATGAGAAGGTAGCCACTGATGACACTTTTGACATGAGAAGGTAGCCACTGATGACACTTTTGACATGAGAAGGTAGCCACTGATGACACTTTTGACATGAGAAGGTAGCCACTGATGACACTTTTGACACGAGAAGGTAGCCACTGATGACACTTTTGACATGAGAAGGTAGCCACTGATGACACTTTTGACATGAGAAGGTAGCCACTGAAAGCTGAATTTGATATCATGATTTTAGTTGTATTCGTGTGTGTGAAGTGTTATGTTTTTAAATCCCATTCTATATAATAGAATAAGTTGGAGGTATGTTTGAATAGTCAGCTCTATAAAATACTATACTCATGAAGTTTATTTGTTCTATAACCGTGTAATGAAAAAAATTCAAGGCCATGGAGCTACATCTAAATTTTAATTTAAAAAATCCACAATACTTCTGTAAAATTTGTTTTTATATGGAGTGGAATAATTAGGGGGTAAGACAAGAGCACATTTAACTTAAAACACCGAAGAATGTATCGTGCAGCACCCTCATATACATATGTTCTGTCTTGACGGTTGGTGCGTTTTTGTTTGAATTAAAACATAAAGAATAATTGGATTTAATAATAATTATATAATAAACATTAATAAATGTATTCAACTCACAGTAAAGCATAGGCTATTAACTATATATATAGACCTCTTTCACTTTATAGTCATTAAAGAACTGCATTTAACCTACGTGAATGAAATTGTAGGACAATGTATGTTAAAACGTGAATCAAAGGACAGGACAATAAGATGTTAATTTTTCGACTTAGAGCCTCCGTAAGCGAACATGGCAAAAGAAATTACTACATGAAACAGAGAACAGTTAAAAACTTTAGCGCTCTTTCAATGTCCAGTGGAGCATAGACCATTAAACATTTCTTTAATTTCTCACAAGAAGAAAACGGTTTTGTGATTAGAAACAAAAGTAAAACTATTTAAAGAAAAAAAAAAAGTTCTAACATAGAACAAAAGAAAGTGACTGTTAATATGTGGGCAGTACGGGCGGTGTAGATAATGCGAATTAAGACAAAATAATAGAGGAAAACCTATAAGAGAAGAAGTGTGCGATAGTAAAAGTTGAATGGGAGGCAAGTGTCCATGTTTAGTATGATACTGATAGTTAAATGGGAGGCTTGTGTCCATGTTTAGTATGATACTGATAGTTAAATGGGAGGCTTGTGTCCATGTTTAGTATGATACTGATAGTTGGATGGGAGGCAAGTGTCCATGTTTAGTATGATACTGATAGTTAAATGGGAGGCTTGTGTCCATTTTTAGTATGATACTGATAGTTGGATGGGAGGCAAGTCTCCATGTTTAGTATGATACTGATAGTTGGATTGGAGACCTGTGTCCATGTTTAGTATGATACTGATAGTTGGATTGGAGACCTGTGTCCATGTTTAGTATGATACTGATAGTTGGATTGGAGACCTGTGTCCATGTTTAGTATGATACTGATAGTTGGATTGGAGACCTGTGTCCATGTTTAGTATGATACTGATAGTTGGATTGGAGACCTGTGTCCATGTTTAGTATGATACTGATAGTTGGATGGGAGATGGGTGTCCATATTTGCTGCCTTGTTCAATGTTGTCATTTTCATAACTTGTCATCGGAAATTTACAAACACATAAATGGGATGTTGTTTACTCTTGTCAAACACAAAAAGCAAAAAAAAAACAACAACAACTTTTCAATTAGATTACGGACCGTTTCCAACTGATCGTCACGCCTAAAAACACTGAGCTCTCACTGACAACCCTCCCCCCATCAAGATCCGCCTTCGATTATTGCCTGAGCAGCATCTGGCGTGGGTGAAACTATTTGCATATGCATGACCTAACATGCGGCTAATCGTCTTACACATGGGAAATAGACGTCCGACCAGGCCCTTGACCACGAAGCAGGCAGGCGCGAGTTTTTAATCTAGAGAAGTGGGAGGGGCTAGGGGGGATGAGCTTCATCTCTAGCTACCCCAAAGTTCCCAATGCTTCTATCTGCAATCATATTGGGTCCGGAATTTCAGTGGCAGTCTGCTAGTTCCAAATCCATTTTTTGTGTGTTTTTCTTGCAGTTTTCGGATCGTGTGTCACACCCAAAGTTCTGACCCCCCGGGGAAAGCCAAGTGACCCCCCCCCCGGGGAAAGCCAAGTGCCAAGCAAAAATCTCTCCAACAATAAATCAATTGGAATAAATCAATTGGCTCTGCCGGGACTGCCCCCCCCCCACAAAAAAAAATCTGAAGAGCCCCAGGGGGCAAAATTTCTGAAATGATCACTGCCCACGCATCCATGTCTTAACTCTCAAAGTTCGTTTTTCCATCTTTTTATTTAATGAAGTTGTTTTTAAAATTCCAACAGTACAAGACTATCATGGGTGAACATGCTTTGACGTCAATACTGTAAGGAAACCTTGCTTACTCCCTGCTACCATTGAAGGAAACCTTGCTTACTCTCTGCTATCTTCATCTATATCTGACATCCACTAAAGAAACAACTCAGGCGATAACAATGGATGATTATAGTCTTGTTCTTTATTAGGCTTATACTTTCTCTCATCTCGCAACTCTGACTGCCCTCTACTCATACCATCCGGCCGCGCTCTCTCTGCTATCTAGTTCTTAGTCCGGCCGCCTTCTCTCATACCATCCGGCCGCGCTCCTCTGCTAACCATCCGGCCGCGCTCTTCCTTTCGTCCCGTCCAGAGATCCCTATTTATACCTCCCTGTCCCATAGTTCCTCTCCCAGTCCAGATTATACCCCGCCCCCAGCGCTTGATCCTTCGGTCGTGTCTGGGTGGTCAGAGACGTCCCAGGTAAATGCCCTGGTCAGATGGATGGACCAGCGCTTGATCCTTCGGTCGTGTCTGGGTGGTCAGACGGCCAGGCGCCCCAGCGCTTGATCCTTCGGTCGTGATCTCTGGTCAGCTGGCGCCGGCTGTACCTGTCAGACGGCGACGGGCGTCGTCGTCCGAACTCTCCACAATACTAAGCGTAAAATTAGATTTTTAGTGTTGACAAATCTAGTCCGTGCCTAGTGTTTTAGTTTTGTTCATGACGCGAGTTTTCCCCTGACATATTGCTGATCCTGTCAAAGTGCACTGAGGACCGGTAGTGCAAAATGATAACAAAACAGATGCCCTCCATTTATCTTCCAACGATACTGTTTATTATAATTCAAATCTAAGTGTTATACTAGCCAACTAAAGACATATTTTTTTTTTACCGAACTGCTGATGATTTTGTGTGTGTGTGTGTGTAATGCATACATTTTATAATCATTTCACAGTAACAGAGTTGTGACTAGGTCATTGGGGAACCCAATCATAATGGCAGTTCTATTCCCGTCTTTATACCTGAGCTACCTAATGACACCTGTACAAAACAAGACAAGAGAAGGCATTGCTTTACCTTAATCCGTTTTTTTTTCAACCTTAATTCACATCAACAAGAATGCAGATGTTTTGTAAATGTACTCAGCAATTTCAGCTGCAATGTAACGGCAACTAAGCCAACTTGATTTTAATACATGGAATTACCCGTTTGATGAACAAAATGTCTGACACTCATTGTACGTCACATCTACAAGCCCCAAATTGTATGAACAAAATGTCTGACACTCATTGTACGTCACATCTACAAGCCCCAAATTGTATGAACAAAATGTCTGACACTCATTGTACGTCACATCTACAAGCCCCAAATTGTATGAACAAAATGTCTGACACTCATTGTACGTCACATCTACAAGCCCCAAATTGTATGAACAAAATGTCTGACACTCATTGTACGTCACATCTACAAGCCCCAAATTGTATGAACAAAATGTCTGACACTCATTGTACGTCACATCTACAGCCCCAAATTGTATGACACGTAACTGGCTGAAGGGGGGTTTATTCACTGGATTATGGAATCCATAAATTATTTCAATGCAGGCAAATCTACAAGCCTACACTGTATAAATTTAAAACTGATATAGCCACCAATAAGCTGGTACAGTTCAAGGTCATCTACATCAGAGGAAATGGATATGCCTGAAAGCATTTTTTTCCCCTGGAGTAACCATATTGAATTATCAAGACAAGCTGGAGGAGGTAGGACACGCCCATTTAAAAAAAAACTAACGCTGACCAATCCCGTGTATAGGATAACATAACTAAAAATAAATGATTGGTTCTTGCGGATACAATATCGAATTAAATGATATAAGGGGTTCTGTTTTTTTTTTTATTTTTAAATTGTAGGATAAACCAAATGCTACTACTGTGTACTGTTGTCAGTATTTGTTTTCAACTTTCAACCATAACTATATTGTCAATATTTGTGAAATCCATAACTCTATAGTCAGCTTTTTGTCTCTATTGTCAGTGTTTGTCTCAAACATGTTCTATCTTCAGTGTTTATCTCAAACATGTCGCTATTGTCAGTATTTGTCCTTAACATGTCTCTATTGTCAGTATTTGTTCCAAACATGTCTCTATTGTCAGTATTTGTCTCAAACGTGTCTCTATTGTCAGCATTTGTCCCAAACATGTCTCTATTATCAGTATTTGTCCCAAACATGCCTCTATTGCCAGTATTTGTCTCAAACGTGTCTCTATTGTCTGTATTTGTCTCAACCGTGTCTCTATTGTCAGTTCTTGTCCCAAACGTGTCTCTATTGTCAGTATTTGTCTCAAACGTGTCTCCATTGTCAGTATTTGTCTCAAACGTGCCTCTATTGTCAGTATTTGTCCCAAACATGTCGCTGTTATATTGAAATTATCCTTTCTATTGAAGTTATCTATTATGTTGAACGTATCGATTCTATTGAATCTATCCATTCTATTGAATCTATCCTTTCTATTGAATCTATATATTCTATTGAATCTATTAAATCTATTCATTCTATTGAATCTATCAATTTATTGAATATATCTATTCTATTGAATCTATTCTTTTGTTTTATTTAATCTATCCATTCTTTGGATGTCCTCTTCTGACATTTCCCTGATATTGACATTGGTCACATCATCCAAACGACCCTATTCACACCTGAAGAAAACCGGGAGTAGCCACCGGGAGCTGGTCGGTCCACCAGAGGAAAGGCTGTAGACTGCAGCAACCACCCGACCGTCTTAGACAACCCGCAGGTTGGTTTCGGTAAATATGATTGACATCATGTCTGCAATTTATTGATCAATGTTTGAACACCCACCACTCCATGCTCACACAGAGCTACAATGTTCATTAAGACAACCACCATCTTAAGACAGAACCACCGAGTTAAGACAACCACCATCTTAAGACAGAATCACCGCGTTAAGCCAACGACTGTATTTATACACAAACGTCATTTTTCGATATGCGCAGAAGGTCTGCACAAATGAGTTTCATGGTACCTATAATACCTGAGGGAATTTCTTCGACCGCAAATATATATATATCTATATCTAACGTTTTTAAAATTAATTGAATAAAGATTTTTAAAATTCAAAAATTTTAGATTTTTAAAAAACGAAAAAAAGTGATGTGACAAATTTTTGCTGCCCCTCCCCCTGTCACATTGTGTAACACATTTTCGACCCACAAAGGCTCGAAGCGCGGTACAAAGTCAACAAATCTATAATTTACCACATTAAAAAAAAACCGCAACACTACAAAAACTAATTACAAGCATACAATGGCAAAGTCTTTCAACCCTAAAATAAACAGCCATTATGCATTAACTGGAAAATAAGGTAGACAATCATCCCAGAAGGTGTTTGCGAAATAGATGTGTCTTTAAATCGGTTTTAAAGGACTCCAGTGTCTGGCATTTTCTGAGATCGACAGGAAGGGCGTTCCAAAAAATTACATATAACACACCACTCAGATGCTATAATGACATATAACACACCACTCAGTTGCTATAATAACAATAACACACCACTGAGATGCTATAATAACATATAATACAACACTCAGTTTATATAATTACATATAACACACCACTGAGATGCTATAATAACATATAACACACCATTCAGATGCTATAATAAAATATAACGCTTCACTCAGATGCTATATTAGCATATAACACACCACTCAGATGCTATAATAACATATATCACTCCATTCAGATGCTATAATAACATATAACACACCACTCAGTTGCTATAATTACATATAACACACCACTGAGATGCTATAATAACATATAACACACCACTCAGATGCTATAATAGCATAAAACACACCACTCAGATGATATAATAACATATAACACACCACTCAGATGCTATAATAACATATAACACACCACTCAGTTGCTACAATAAAATAAAACACACCACTCAGATGATATAATAACATATAACACACCACTCAGATGCTATAATAACATATAACATACCACACGAATGATATAAAAACCAATAACACACCACTCAGATGATGTAATATCATATAACACACCAATCAGACAATATAATATATATAACACACCACTCAGATGATGTAATAACATATAACACACAGCTCAGATGCTATAATAACATATATTATACCACACAGATGATATAAAAACATATAACACACCACTCAGATGATGTAATAACATATAACACACCACTCAGTTGCTATAATAAAATATAACACACCACTCAGATGCTATAAAAGCCTATTAAATACCACTCAGATGATATAATAATATACAACATACCATTCAGATGCTATAATAACATATAACATACCAACCAGATGCTATAATAATTGATGACACACCATTCACATGCTATAATAACCCATGACATACCACTCAGATGCTATAATAACATATAACCACCACTCAAATGATATAATAACATATAACACACTACTCAGATGCTATAATAAGCTATGACATGCTATTCAGATGCTATAATAACTAATAAAATACCACTTAATTTCTATAACAACAAATGACACAACCCTCAGATGCTATAATAACAAATGACATATCACTCAGATGCTATAATAAGAATTGTTACATAATTAAGATGGTATAATAATAAATAAAACACACCTAAGATGCTATAATAACAAATTGCACACCACTCAGATGCTAAAATAACAAATGACATGTCATTTAGATGTCATAATAACAAATCAGCACATAGCGTTTTTTTTTCAATGTGGTAAATTATAGATTTGTCGACTTTGTACCGCGCTTCGAGCCTTTGGGGATGAAGCGTGTTTTTGAAATGAAATTTATTATTATTATTATTATTATTATATTATAACAAATAAAAAATCACACAGATGCTATAATACAAATAAAACATCATTCGGATGATATAATATTAAATGACACATCATTCAGGTGCTATAATATAATGTGACAAATCATTAAAAAGCTATAAAAATGACACATCATTCAGATATCATAATAACAAATGACGCACCACCTAGATGCTATACAACCAAATGCCACATGATTCAGATACTATAAAAACATATGATACTTCATTCAGATACTATAAAAACAAATGATACTTCATTCATATACTATAAAAACATATGATACTTCATTCAGATACTATAATACAAAATGACGAATCACTCCAATGGTATAAAACCAAATGACACATCAATCAGATGCTATAATAACAAAGGACACATCATTCAGATGCTATAGAGTCTAATAACAAAAGACAAATCATTCAGATGCTATAAAAACAAGAAGACACACAACTAAGATGCTATAAAATCAAACAAAACATCCCATAGTTTATAAAGTGACCCATTACTTATCACTCAGTCTATACAATAAGAATGCCACATCACTTAGTTCAAACAATGAAAATGGAATGTCTATGCAGTCATGTGGTGATATGTCTTTGATCGTTTGGTGAATGTACTTAACTCTCGTATGAGTTTATCACCTCCTCTTGTCTAAGGGGGTTTTATGTTTGATCAAATTCACTCACTAAGGGGCATGATCCGTATCATATTCGCTTATTCCTATTTAGCAAAAGAATCCATAACAACATTTCATGAAATCATACGACTTATTTACTTACATGGATTTACATAGAAGTTATTATAGATGAGGATGTGATCAACCTTTGAATTGCAATCTTTGCAGAGTTACATTTTATTGGCACGTCTCTCCCGTGATGCCTAAACATTGATCATTATTAGGCAAGAGCTTTGTAACAGATACTTATGTGATCAGATCGTCAAAATTTATCTTGATCAAGTTAAAATAGATTTGTTGTTGTGGTGGCTTGATCAATCAATTTGCGAGGTCGCTTCAACGTTGAAAGTGATTTCTCCGGTCCTCTAATTCGTGGCTTTTATTTAGGGAGACATGAGATGTTTACAAATGACAAATGACATCCTTTAGTAATCGATGTGTTGTCATATCTGAAGGAGATCGTTTAAAAATAAAGTATCGCGTTGCCAAAAAAATTCAGATACTGTCGTTACTATTTGATTATTTCAAAATATTATAACGTTCTGCACATATATTACAAATTGTCTCTTCAATGTACCGCAACGCATCAACATTCTTTAACCATCTACTGGATTCTCATGTAAAAAATAATAATACAGAATTTAAAAAAAAAGCGTGCAAGTAGTTAGGTTGTTTATTATTGTGAAATTTAAAAAAAAGGAAATCAATTGGGAATCTAAAAAAAATAAATATAGGCTATGTATTTTTTTTTTTAAAGTGCCCACTGTTCAACAAAATTGGTTACAAAAGTAGCACATTAAAGAAAACACAAATGCTTTCGCTGTAATAATTGATGAATTGTGTACTATTTGTTTGCTCCCCTTGAATTCGTAATTTAAAAAAAAAAAAATATATCAGTTTTTTAAAGTTTTCATTTTTTTTCAAAAAGTATAACGTACACGGCGTCGAGTCCATTTATAATGGTGTAAATAATAATTATTTTTTTTCAAAGAAGGAGGCCATCATACAATTTATAATTAACACCATTCCATACTTTAAAGGTCATGTTTTTATCGTGAAATATAATTTGAAAACATGAAAAATCGCTCCTGTTTGATACTTGGCGAGAAATGTATTTACATTATAGACCTTAAAATTAAAGCAAATGTAGTTTTTATTACAGTGCTAGTAAAGTCTTTAAACTTGTGAATTAAAAAAAAAAAAATGAAATAAAAAAATACTGATAAATGAGAAGACCAGGAAGTAATTCTTCGGCTACTAATTGGACGCGGCAAAGTTTCGAAATATTGTGATATTTATAATCAAATAATGTAAGCTTCTAACAATATTAGCCTTAAATATACGGATCATCAAATGTATCGAGCGTAGCGATATTTCATAGATTCCACAAATTGTAATCAGTTAAAGACGCCAGTTAATATTATTTTTAGAATCGTTTAAAATAGGACACTTTGGTATTTTTTTAAATATAAAATATATTTACGATTTATTGTTGTACCAACTTTTGCTCCCGGGGGGGGGGGCACTTTACTTTCCCCGTGTTGGCAGAGCCCTCCCGGAGATATGCCTGAAAGAAACCCTGCCTGTAGGACCAGTGTGTCAGTGGGACCAGTAGGATCAGAAGGAACAGTAGACCAGTAGTATTAGTTGGACCAGTGGGATGAGTGGGGCCAGTGGGATCAGTGAGATTTCATCACAAGTAACACGTGACTCATTTTAAACAATTACAAAGTCACAAGAACTGGCTACGAGCACTTTGACTTCAATAACCAAGATCATTTATTTATTCTTGTTTTAACTTCCTTTATTCTGTTTTACAAAAGAACTAGGAGCTTTTTAAAAATTTTTCTCACCTTGTGACTGATCTAGTATAGTGAAAGGAAGTAAAATAAGACATTTAAAATAAGATTTTAGAATTCGCCTCGGAAATTTTAGCTTTGCATGCCTAAGACAGTTGGGCTTTGCATGCCTCAGAACACTTCCTGACTTCACATCAATTTTGATCGTGATTCCGGTACTCCATTAAAACAAATATTCCCATCACACGCGCATGTCCAGAATTGCCCCAACCTCTCCATTTTCCTCCCGCTTTCCCTCCCTTATTTGCTCCAAGTCCAGCTTTGTTTTCAAGTCTATTGTAAGCCATGCCACTAATCCTACACCAGCGTTTTTAACAAATCTATTGTAAGACATGACATCAATACTAGACAGGCAATTCAGGCTCATACCAGCAAGAAGCCAGTATAGGAGCTGCTCATTCCTGCCCAAGACAATCAGGGACTGGAACAATCTTTCAAAAGGAATGGTTTTGGCGACAACAATAGACACATTTGTGTCTATTGCCTCAAGCCTTCAAACCCCTAGTGCATGATTTCCTCATCAACACCAGTAACAGAAACATTGCAAATCCCATCTACATGCATAGGAGCCAAAATGATCAATAAATTGATCGTGGGCCCTTAAGATATAGAAGAAGAAGTCTGTTGTAAACCATGAAACCAATCCTAGACCAGAGTTCTTATCACGTCTATTGTAAGCCATGGCATCAATCCGTGATCGTCACTGCTACAGCCTGGTTGTCCGGGGATCCGCGCCATTTGTCAAAGCTCCACTACAGATGGCGCCTGCTTTACACCGAGAAAGCCACTACTTTAGGATTTGTCTTCTCTTTGAGCTATGCGGAACTTTTACGCAAGTAGCAATGTTCACTCTTGACTCAGTCTTCATGGAGGGTCGTGTTGTTTAGGTCAACGCAAAGTTGGTTACTTACCACGTGACCCCGCTACGTTCCCGACTGCTCGTTACTAGAACCTACACATGAGTAAAATAATTGTTTCAAGTTAATTAAAAAATTGAACGAAAGAGTAACGAAACATTGTAATTGCACAATAGGAAATGGCATCACTGTCACGAGCTCCTTCACGCTACGAAACGCTTGGGTCTAAATTCTGCCCTTTCTGACACCACCTTGTTTGTACAAGACAAGGAAACACAACAAACATACAATAACAAAGAAGTCTTCAATTAACTTAAAATAACTACTTCTAGTTTATTATCTACAATGTATAAGTGACTGAAATGAAACTCAATGTATACAGCACAACATATGATATAATGTAATTGTAACTTATATTTAAAAATACACTAAGAAACTTATAATGGTTGTCCTATAATCCCAATCATTCAAGCACATCTGCTCAATACGACTGCACGATACAGGCACGTTGGTCTACGGCTCTCTCGACACGCTACGGACTCTATTGGTGGAGTCTCGTGGGACTGTCTTCCGTCTAGCGTCTGTACGGAACTATGCACATTAGCAAGTGCTTGAGATGGTCGGTCAGTTAGCATCTATTCTCACGACAATTTAAAGGGCGACTATTCCTGAAATATATGAATAAATCCCCTACACTATGTGATCAATCCTAACTTCCAACTAGATACTCACCGTCGTCTTCTAAACTACTTCCGTCTACCTAACGTAACTCTCGATCACACAAACCACCCTACAGCTTCTTTAATCACACACCTTACATACACTTACCTCACTAGCAAACTGCCACAGGATAAGTCCAAGTCCAATTCTTTCCCCTCTCTCTAATGTTCTTCAAAGTGTGGTCAGTGGTGGCTACCAACACGTTGTTGATGTACGTGTGCCTAACAGCTTTATGTGGATGGTAACTCGGACAGTCCTCTACTACTTCTACGGACGGAGCTCTCCCTGACTATCCGCTACCCTGTCCGGCTGAGTTCTGCTCAGTCTTGTATTACTGTCCCTATTTATAATTGCTGAGCCCATGGAGGTTGTTAATTTCAAATCAATAATTACACTCGTACAACAACGGAAATCAAAGGGAAGTAACGTTTATAACCCATTTACTAAATAATAAGTATCGAGTTATTCCCCTTGTAGGGTTGACCCTTCAATATACTGAGCATTTTGAAGACTTTATACAACTAACGGTTGCCGAGGAACATCTCCCTCAATTGCTGTGTAAATAGAATCATAGCCATGATGTTGCCACTACCTACGTCATGCCTCATATCAATTAAGCGCAACATATAAACATGATCCCTCCCCTCCTTCTGCCTTTTAAAACCCAACAGCAGATTTTCAACAACTGGCATTGCTGTCGATGCTACCGTTTACGGCAGAGACATGCATGTCCTTTGTTGGCCCACATAGCCGCACGCAATGGTGGTTTCAATTAAGGGTAAAGACAGGGGGGTTAGCAGGTGGCAGCGCCACCACAGTCAGCAAGCCACTAAAGACTTGACAACCAGAGCACTGGTTGGGCAAAACACCATAATTAAAAGTTCTTAAATTTTTTATATTTATTCAGTGAGGAACTGGAGTAGTTCTAGAGACCTGGGATGTTAGAAATAATGTGATAGGAGCTGCTTAAAATAGACTTGTTCGGTTATTTGAGTTTTATTGATATCCCATCTTCCTTAAAGAAAACCTTCAAACTCTAAACGAGCAAATGAATAACGCTATAAAGTTTGTTAACGTAAACAATTAATTTTGTTTGTCGTATCAACTTCAAATGCAGTGGCGTAGCGAGGGTGTTTGGCGCCCGGGGACAAGATTCGCGCCCGGGGGACAAGATCCATTTTAAAGCGCCCCCTTTTCTTTTTTTTCAACCCTCAAACCCACTATTTTTACCAATAATATGATATCAAATCACATTTTGGTGCCCCTAACTAGCTTGCGCCCGGGGACATCTGTCCCCCCTGCCCCCCCCGTCGATACGCCTCTGTTCAAATGATAAAAGTTTCTATTAAAATAAAATGAGATATAAAGGACCGTGAAAATTAAACATTATTTGGCAGATGTTTATTAAAAAAAAAACTTGAGCTGTGACACGATACGATATGATATTTGTTTTATATTAAAAATTGCTACGATAGTTTAGTTAGCACTTTTATAAAACTACCGAGTGCTAAAACATTTTATCTGGATGGATTAATGTGAAGAAATGCAAATATTTGTTTGAATAGTGTCACGATAAACTTTTTTTTTTATAATTGATTACACTCTTTAAAAAAACACAACAAAAATGTGTGTATGTTTATTATGTAAATCTTAAGTCCATGGTATTCCTTATGCATACATTAATTTAGATCTGAGTAATGCTAATTTATTTTAAAAAAAATTATGAGCAAATGTTCATTATAACTTTAAAAAGTAGTCAGATTTTATATCACTTGCGCGGGAAAGCAAATTAAAACTTTAAAAAAAAAATACTTAACCGAAAGATCAAATATTGAACTGTCATTGAACTGATGACGTTTACTCAGTTTCACTTCTTGACAATGGTGACCCATCATCGTTTCGTCATGTTCATGTTACCAATCAACGGTACAAAACATGTCCAGCCTCTCCTTGAATTCATCGCATATTGCGTCCTGCCCTTCCTGAACCCGGGGACAGTCTTTGCTGTAGTACACGTTCTCCGCCTGCATACATTGCTGCACTTCCTTGGAGACGCAGGCCCCAAATAGTCGGAAGATCATTGTCGTGCAGTATAATTCTTCTACTTGGCAAGTGTAGTGGTTTTTCATCGCCTCGGCACACGTGCTGTCTACTATCGTCTGCGCCCTGCAAGAAATGGCCAGGACGAGAACGGTCATCACCACGTGATGCATCTGCATGGCTGTGCTGTGGGGGTGGATACAAGTGTTTGTAAAATGGAAAGGTCATTGTCAAATAAATACCACAGCATTGGAAGAGGGGAATTCAACTACAGAGATAAAAAAGAAAATTAACTTATTAGTAAAGGTTCAAATGACGTCCACCCTGGAAATTATAGTGTACATTTTCTAGTAGGATCTCGTAGGCCTAAATAATAAACAATAGATGAAGTCAAATACATGTGCATTTATTAAAACAATATTTTTTAATGCAGATTGCTATTGCTTCTGAAGGGAACCTGAGTAACACACCATTTCATTTACGAATAATCTAAATAATTAGATTTAAACGATTTTTCAAACTATTCCTCGCCTGGAAAGGTCAGCTATTCATTGACTGTAAAAGTCAGCTGTTTGTTGATTGTAAAAGTCATTTATTCTTTGACTTGAAAAGTATGATATTCATTGACTGGAAAAATCAGCTATTCTTTTATTTGAAAAAGTCAGCTATTCGTTGACTGGAAAAGTCAGCAATTCATTGAGTCTAAAATTACGATATTCGTTTTCTGTATAAGTCAACACTTATTGACCCGAGAAGTCAATTTTCTTGTTAATAAAAGACAGACAGCAAGAGAGAGAGAGAGAGAGACAGAGAGAAAAAGAGAGAGAGAAATAGCAATTAGAGAGAGGGAGAGAGAGAGATAGAGAGAGAGAAAGAGAGAGACATAGAGAAAGACATATACAGAGAGAGGGAGGATGCGAGAGTCATGAAGAGAAATAGAGACAATGTGAGAGAGCGAAAGAGAGAGCGAGAGAAAGAATGCGAGAGTCAGAGAGAGAAAGACAGAGAGAAAAAAGAGAGACAGAGAGAGAGAGAGAGAGAGAGATTGAGGGAGATAGAAAGAGAGAGTGAGAGATTGAAAGAAAGTGAGATCTAGAGTGAGCGACAGAGCGAGAGACAGGCAGAAAGATAAAAAGAGAGAGTGAGACAGAGATAGCAAGAATGAGAGACAGAGTGGGAGAGAGAGAATGAGAGGAAGAGAGAGAGTGAGACAGAGATAGCAAGAATGAGAGACAGAGTGGGAGAGAGAGAATGAGAGGAAGAGAGAGAGAGAGAGAGAGAGCACGTCTAAAACGAACATAAAATGATGATATTCAAATCATAACAAAATAATTTTTCCCTCACCTGTTTAAAAAAGAACTAGTAAGCAAAATTATTTTATTAAATGCACCGAGTCTGAGATACTGAAATGTACAATGTCTGTATTTATACACATCTGGAGGGAGATAATTATGTCTATTTATGAACATTTTGTACTTGATAACTATCAATAGGAAGGGTTATAATTTGAAAATAAGATATCTTTGAATATTCTCAAAACCCTTGAATGATGTATTATAATGTAACAGCTTGTGTGTGTGTTTTTTCCGAATTGTTTAAACACATTTAATAGCGATTCATTTAATGAAATATTCACAATCCTTTTGGTCATGTAGAATGCATGCAAAGAGTTTTTTTTTTTTCCTCAATATTTTTTGTTATAATAGTGGGTGTTTAAGATGACCGAATAACTGGCATTTCTTGGTGTGCAGTTGTGAGTGAAGTCGAGTCCTGGTCTATGGCACCGTTATGACTAACGTCTCTTGGCGAAGCCAACTACTGGGTTAATTACCTCATGGTTAAACAATGAGCTGTCGCATGACCTGACGGGGCATCTAAACATGGCATTCACCAATGAACACTATGTGCTGGGATGGGTGGGAGGTAGCGGTTCGTGAGTGTCGGCAAGTGGGAAAATTAGTAAGAATTCAGTTTAAGTGTTACTTTGTTGAGAGCACATCTTCTGAAAATATATTTATACCGTGTTTTGGGAAGTATGTGTTGGCAAGTGCAACAGCAACGGGCTACTGCCACTTCAGACCTGTGCTGAACATGGCCTTCTAATAACGACCACCACCTTCAGCTTGCCTACGCGCAACAGGACCTCCTGGATGCACCCCCGTTCAAAACACTGGCACCTAATTGATTAGTCTCATCGTCAGAAATAGGGACCGCCAGGACGTGAGCGTGACTAAGGTCATGTGTGGCACAGGGACCGCCAGGACGTGAGGGTGACTAAGGCCATGTGTGGCGCAGAATGCTGGGCGGATGACCGCCTCATCGTCTAAAAGATTAAAATTCATATCCAACCTAAGAGACGACCTCAGGCCACCAAAGCTCCGAAACGCCTCAACATCAGTAAGCTGAAGATCCCTGATGTGAGACAAACCTGTGTTGACAACATGGATGAATGCCTTGATACAGTACACTGGACAACCAGGACGCGGAAAAAAGCATGGACCACACTTCGTGAGACGGTGTATAACACAGCCGCTGGGCGCCTCGGACCCTCTACCGCGAAAAATAGGGATTGGTTTCACGAAAACAACACAGCGATCCAAATGCTACTTGAGCAAAAACGTCAGGCGTACAATTCCCTCCATGATGACCAATGTCAACAGTGAAGACATCTGCACTTAGGAGCATCCGCAGCAAGGTCCAGATTCAACTGCGCCAGATGCCAGATTCCTGGTTGAGTCCAAAAGCGGATGAAATTCAGGGCTTTGCAGAAAAGAAGACATGAAAAGCTTCTACCATGATAGAGTTAAATATTACGATGTCAAATACTGCTATAATCATGGCCAGTGTTTCCTATATCTACTGTTATGGGAGTTGTATCTCTTCATTGACTGGAAAAGTCAGCATTCTTTGATTGCAAAAGTGAGATATTCTCTGACTGAAAAATTTAGGTGTTCTTTAACTGAAAATGTCAGCTATTGATTTATTGGAAATGTAAGCTATTCGTTGATTGACTAAGTCAACTCCCCATTGAATAGAAAAAGATAGGTTATGACTGGCTGGAAAAGTCAGCTAGTGACTTACTGGAAAAGACAAATTTTTATTCGACGGAGAAGTCAGCCTTTAATAAGAGAAAGAGAGAGACAGAGAGAGACAAATATAGAGAGAGAAAGAGAGAGAGAAAGAGAGAGACAGAGAGCAAGAGAGAAAGATAGAAAGAGAGAGAGATAGTCAGAGAGAGATATACAGGGAGAAAGACAGACAAATAGAGAGAGAGAAAGAGAGAGACAGAAAGAGAGACAGAGAGAGACAGATAGAGAGGGACAGAGTGGGAGAGAGAGTGAAAGAGAAAGAGCGATAGACAGAAAGAGAGATAGAGACAGACAGAGAAACGGAGATAGAGAGAGCGAGCGAGTGAAAGAGAGAGAGGGAGAGACAGAGAAAGGGAGAGCTCACCTGAAACGAAAATAAAATGCAGATTTTCAGATCGTTATAAGATAAATTGATCTCACCTGTTTCAAAAAAACAACAACAACTATACAACAAACTATTTTATTGAATGCACTGAGTCTGAGATACTGAACTCAACAAACTCTGTATTTATACACATCTAAGGGGGTTATCTATGTCTAATTATGTACATTATGTATTTCATAACTATTATTTCATGTGGTTGTCTGTTGAAAATAATATATTTCGAATATTCCCAGAACACCTGAGTTATGTTATATAATGTAACATCTTTTGTGTATTATTTACCGAATTCTTTAATGGCGATTGTCAGTTTAATGGAATATTCAGGTATAATCCCAATCCTGTTTATTGAGAATTCTCGCAAATAGTTGTTTTCATTATCTCTTTACAATTGTAGTCAACTTCTGGTGGGTCTTTAAGATAACCGAATAACTGGCATTCCTTGTTGTGCAGTTGTGAGTGAAGTTAACTGAAGGTCTATAACTTCGTTATGACTAACTTCTCTTAGGGGGTACCAACTACTAGGCTAATGACCGGATGGCTAAACAATGACCTGTCATACGAATTAATGGGGCATCTTAATATGTCATTCACCAATGGACAATATGGGTGAGGGAGGGGAAGGGAGAGGGTGTAGCATTCATATATGAGTTTAACATCAGAGAGATGTGTTGATCTCATTCAGGAGTTTAAAAGCATTATAACTAACGAGTAGGAGCGGAAATAATACTTGCTAAAGGTTGTAAACGAGATTCGTAGACGTTTATCTTACAGACAAAAAAAAACATTAGCCACATATGACAATTTGGACATGAAAAGGTAGCCACTGAATGCTGAATTACATATCATGATTTTCGTTGTAAATGTGGGTGTGTGTGTGTGAAGTGTTATGTTTTTTAAGTGCAATTATATGTAATAGAATAATTTGGAAATATGGTTTAGTAGTCAAAACTATGAAATACTAAATTAATTAACTTATTTGTTGTATTAGCGTGTGCATTTCATCCTTCCGCCTTCGCGAGACGATGGAGTAGCTGTGTAGCTCTACACTTCGACGAGTGGCTCGCTAGGCCAAACCTAGAATGACAATCTCGACAGCACTTCTCGCATGATAATTATAATTCCTGGTAAGATTATTACTTCCGTATTGTTCTTTTTGTTGCAAGGGCCTCGTTTCGTTTTTACTTCTTCATACACTGCTGTTCACCAGCTGGGACGTTGCTCGGCAATGAGCTCCCATTCGTTGTTTTCATTATTGGCTGCCTCCATCAGCTGTACAGGAGATGCTTTGTAAACAAAAATTGCAGCTGCAATGTAATGGCAACTAAGCCAACTTGATTTTAAAACATGACGTTACCCTTTTGATGAACAAAATGTGTGACATTCCTTGTAGGTCACATCTGAAAGCCCCAAATTGTTTGAACCGTAACTGGATAAAAGGAGTTTATACACTGGATTATGGAATTCGTGAATTATTATAATGCAAGCAAAAATACAAGTCTATACTGTATAAGTTTATGAAATAAAAGTGAGTGAACTACTGATAAGCTGGTACAGTTTAGTTTAATCTCCATTAAATGAAATGGATATACATGCAAATATGGCCCCTGGAGCGACCATACTGTATTATCAATAGATGCAGGAGAGGTTATGACATACATGAATGTAACACAACACAACCATTAAGGTATGTAATAACATAACTTTGAAGAAATTATTGGTTATTACAGATCCAATAGCTACTTAAACATTATCAATGGTTCTGTTTTTTATATTAGGTTAATCTGAATGCAACTAGTGGGCCCAGTTGTTTGGATTAACATACAATTATGAGATAGAAGATATCAATTTTGGAATAAAGAAACCTAATGTGGACAACGATGTGGTTAGTAGAAGACAAAGGAAGCGACAGTGAGCCTTATTCGGTTATTTTCATAAATTTTCTAGTTTGAGGCTATCGGCTGCATTACTTTTTCTCAGAAGAAAAAGAAATATAATAGCTTTAGTAATTTTAATTCAGTAGAGTCAAGACGAATGGAGGAGGATAGTTCACATGTCATCTGTTGCACCCCAAAGGTCCTAGGACTAAGGGACATGATGATTATGATGATGACGATGAGAAATAATCAGACGGTGGCAAACATTGTTAATTGTGCCCATGTTTGTAGCTTTAAATCGTTTATTATTCAATTGGGTTATTTTCGTTGCTGCCCGGTTTGCAAAGTCTTCGGACGGCTAATTAACCCACTTCCCGTCAAGCCATCGACCTGAAACCTGGCACACAGAATCGATGCCGATGACAACTTATTCTATTAAATTTTCTGCACCCACCCTTAACACCAAAAATTAGTTGTTTTTTTTCCTTCTGTTTTTCCATGGGAAACACGAAGTAAACATCCCGATAACTGGGCTAAATGAGACTCTTAAAAAAATTAATTAAAACTCTAATGCGTTTAATGCGTAATATTTTCTTTTTTTTTCTGAAATAGTTGATGAAACAAATCTGTGATGTTAAAACGAGTGGGTCATTAAAATATTAACATAGTTCAGGGACGTGAATAAAATGTACGATAGCAAACGTAGAAGGGGTAGAACTAATTGGGATTATTATCAAGTGCGTTACTTGTATGCATGTTTTGTCAAATTTTCAGCGCCCCCCCTCCTCCCCCTTTTTGGGTCGATATTACATTTTGTGAAGGATTTATGCGAAAAAGGTAAACTTTAGCCTTTTAAAAAAAATTCTCAACAACATCTCTACTGTCAATATTTATTGAAACCATATCTTATTTGTCAGTATATGTTTTAACATGTTTCTATTGTATCTGCGAGATACGATACAACTATAACGTGTAAAGATTTCCGCCAATTCAGTTCTATCGAGTCTCGACTCGATGTCTGAGGCGTGACAGAACAAAATGTTGTAGTCAGAGCCTTGTTAATGCGCCTAAATTTAAATGAAATACAATAATCAAGTTTATGAAGTTCTCATGTTAAGACATGCTGGATCTGATCACAATTTACCAGGGAACACTTTTTGAATCTATCAATTCCATTGAATCTATCTTTTTTTCAGATGCCATTTGAAGACGTTTGAAAACATTTAACTGACAATGACAAAGCCACATTATGCTTAAGAAAACATGAAGAAAACGAGTTGCCTCTGGAAGCTGGTCAGTCCGGCAGAAGAGGGCTGGAGGCTGCAGCAACCACCCGAATGTCTTAGACAACCAGCAGGTTTGTTTTAGTTATACACAATTTTCATCACCTGTACATTTCATATAACAATTTTTAAACAAACAGAAGCCATTGCTCAGGCAGAACTACCATGTTTATTAAGACAATCACCATCTTAAGACAGAATCACCATGTTTAGCCAACCGTATGTTAAAACAGAAGCAACATGTTAAATTAATCACCATGTTAAGGCAACCGCCATGTTTAGACAGAGACACCATGTTAGGACCAGCACCATATTAAGACCAAATAACTATTTTAAGACAACCACCATTTTAAGACAGAAACAAAACATGTTAAGACAGCCACAATCTTAAGACAACAACCATGTTAAGACAACAGCCATGTTCAGACAACAACCATGTTAAGACAACAGCCATGTTCAGACAACAACCATGTTAAGACAACAGCCATGTTAAGACGAACCACCATGTTTAGACAATAACCATGTTAAGACAACTACCAATTTAAGACAACAACCATGTTCAGACAGAACCAACATTTTAAGACAACCACCACGTGATGTTAACAGTGGATAACAGGTGTTTCTATTTGGCACGGGACTAATTCAAAAAGTGGCCCTAACCCTGTCCTACATTATAATTCGCATGCCTGACCTCACCACCTGCAGGCAGGCAGATCCACAAAATAAAGAAAACTCAGAGAAGAATAAAGCGCCCTTCAAATTATTCATAGCAGCCCTTTGTTCGCGTGTCACTCACTGCCCATGTCAAGAATAGGATGGCAGCCCTTGGTTGGCAGAGAGAGACAGAGAGGGGGGAGACAGGGAGATACACAGAGAGACAGCGAGGGAGAAAAAAGGAGAGAACGAGAGTAACAAAAAAGCGAGTGAGAGACAAATAGAGACTGAGAGAGGAAGAGAGAGAGAGAGACAGACAGACGAAGAGAGAGAGAGAGAGAGAGAGAGAGAGAGAGAGAGAGAGAGACGGAGAGAGAGAGAGAGAGAGAGAGAGAGAGAGAGAGAGAGAGAGAGAGAGAGAGAGAGAGAGAGAGAGAGAGAGAGAGAGAGAGAGAGAGAGAGAGAGAGAGAGAGAGAGAGAGAGAGAGAGAGAGAGAGAGAGAGAGAGAGAGAGAGAGAGAGAGAGAGAGAGAGAGAGAGAGAGAGAGAGAGAGAGAGAACGCCTGAAACAAAAATAAAATGAATATATTCAGATTATAACAAAATAAGTTTCGCTCACCGGTTCAAAAAGAATGATAAGACAAATTATTTTATTGAATGCACTGAGTCTGAGATATGAACTCAAACAATTCTTTATTTATCCAAAACTTCGGAGAAATTACTATGTCTAATTGTGAACTATATGAAAGTCTTGACTATCATTTGAAATGGTTATAACTTTGAAACATGATCTTTTTTAATATTCTCAAAACCCTTGAATTACAGTATAATAATGTAACTGCTTTGTGTGTTATTTACCGATTTTTTAAGATACTTATTTAATGGCCATTGTCCATTTAATGGACAATTCGGGTACTATCCCAATCATGGATATGTAGAATGCTTGCAAATATGAACTTATCCATTTTGTAAAAAGAGAATGTAACATCTTTTTTTAATAAATAAAATCCCATAGGAGCTAACTATATTGTCATCCACGTAAATATGTAGACATCTTATTTCCTAACTCCGACATGTATTTACCCATGAAGGTTAATTATTTATCAAATTCCTTCCTTTATCTTGAGACGTATCTTGTGCTGTCTTGGGCAAATAGAACGTATACATATTTGTAAAAAGAGAATGCAACATCTCTTTTTTCACATATGTAATACCATAGGATTTAAATATATTTGCATCCACGTGAAAATGTACACATCCTATTTCCTACCTCCGATATGAATGTACCCAAGAAGGTTAATTATTTATCAAATTCACTCCTTTATTTTGAGACGTATCTTGTGCTGCCTTGTGCAAAATGAACATATACATGTTAATAAATATTTGTAAAAAGAGAATGTGGCATCTCTTTTTTCACAAATGTAATAACATAGAAGTTAACTATACTGTCATGAACATGAAAATATTCATATCCCATTACCTACCTCCGATATGTATGTACCCAAGAAAGTTAATTATTTAACAAATTCATTCCTTTATTTTGAGACGCATCTTGTGCAGCCTTTAGCAAAATGAATATATACATATTTGTAAAAAGAGTCAGTGGCATACCTTTTTTCACAAATGTAATACTATAGGAATAGATATATTGTCATCCTCGTAAAAATGTACACATCCTATATCCTACCTCCGATATGTATATACCAAAGAGGGTTAATTATTTATCCAATTCATTCCTTTATTTTAAGACGTATCTTGTGCTGCCTGGGGCAAAGTGAACAACCCCTCTCCACCCAGATTTAAATAAATTTAGAAAATCTTTCACCTGATTGTTGTCCTTTCCATACCCATAGTAACATATTCTGCACTTCATATGGTTCGTTCTTATTTGTATGAGCTATAAGGGGATTAGTGAATGCTATTTGGCTATGAAAGTGCGCTGCACTGATTGGCTTAAACCGCATTTTCTTATTACAATTATATTTAAAAGTTAGAATTTATTACGTTATAATTTTAATAAAAGTATATTTTTGGAACAAAAAAGGCAAAACTTTTTAAAAGTTAAAATATTCAAAGCTAAAATGTGTGTATGTTTTATTAAAAATTAAAAAAGCAATCAATTGTATTTATTAAGTTTACTTTTAAAATGGAAAATACATTATCAGTTTTGTCAGGCATGGCTATTAAATTTAAAGAAACCTAAGAGTTTTGGCAAAAAAGGCTATTCACGCTATGACGTCATTGGCGTGATTATTGAGAACAAATTAATTTGATTTTTATTTCGCAATATTAACAACGCACTAAAAGACGCACTAAAACGACTGATGTCTGGGTTTTCCCGATTAAATGTGATTACGGTGTAATTCTTTAAGCATGATTTTTTTCCATAAGTTTCAAACACATATAAAATGCTTAAAATAGTTCCTTAGTTGATACTTTAAATGCAATTGTAATTTATAATAATAATATTTAAACTTTTACTAAAATAAAAGCGGATTTTAAATATTTTTTTTTGCTTATTTAAATTTATTCGATTTCCGTGAAATAATAGAAAATAACTATGATTGTTTTTAGGAATCCGAACGTACTTAAAAAAGTTTCCCTTTTGGCGTTATGTGAACCTAGCTCATTCTTATATATATATATATATATATATATATATATATATATATATATATATATATATATATCAGTAGAAAATACACGTATACAAAAACAAGTGACCGCAGATACGTCGCTCAACTAATTTTAGTATTTTATTTTTTTTTACTCTCTTTGCTTTATGTGAAAATATATCACATTTATATATATATATATATATATATATATATATATATATATATATATATATATATATATCAGTAGCAAATACACGTCTACAAAAGCAAGTGACCGCAGATACGTCGGTCAACTAATTTTAGTAGTTAATTTTTTTTTGACGCCAGCTTAACGCGATCCCACTAAGCACTGCGATGCCAATATTTAATGTATTCATTTTGCATACTTTATTTTTTTTTATTTACTTTTAAGATAATGTGTTGTACGATTTTTAGACGATATTGTACGATTTCAGGAGTTCGAGGGTAAACAGGTCTTAATAAACAAGAAAATCTAGATAAAAGAATTGAAAATTGAAAATGATAAATTAAGGCGCATAGCACCCTGGCGGTTTCCGAGCGTGTGAAGATCTCTTATTAGTCTGAACATAATATTGAAATTTAAATTGTATCACAACGTCTCGTGTTCCATACATTTTATTAAGCAAGTTCAAGTACAGTGAGCGGGCCGGATGAACTGGCCTCGTGGGCCGGACCCGGTCCTCGGGCCGTAGTTTGGTGACCCCCTGCTCTATTGTCAGCATTTATTGCAACCATATCTCAATTATCAGTATTTATTTTAACAATAACTCTATTGTCATTTTTTAAAGAAATTTAAACCGTAATTTTATTTTCAGTATATTTTCAACCGTATCTCTATTGTTAGTATTAATTTATCCATACCACTAGCGTCTGTATTTATTTCAAATTTCAACCACATCTCATAGTTAGTATTTATTTTAACCATATATCTATTGTTCGTATTTATTTCCTCCGTATCACTATTATCAGAGATTATATCAACTTTCATCTGCATCTCCATTGTCAGTAATTGTTTCAACTATATCTCAGTTGTAAGCATATGTTGTCCCAACCATGTCTATAGTGTCAGAATTTCTTTCAACCATATCTCTATTGTGAGTATTTGTCTCAAACGTATCTCTATGGTCAAGTCCCGTGAGTGGGAACAGGTCATTAATTCTGATGTTAAGATGATGGTCCCTGCCAAAGGAAGAAGACGGAGCCTTAAGTTAATTCACAGATACGGTAAAACTTAAGTGTGTACAGTTGTCCGCGTCTTGAGTTCTATCGAGTCTGGACTCAGTGTCTGGAGCGTGTCAGGACAAAGTATTGTATTCGGAGTCTTGTGAATGAGAATGCATTTAAATAAAATAATCAAGTTTATGAATACAAGTTAAAACATGCTGGACCTGATCACAATTTACAAGTGAAAACTTATTGAATCTATTCGTTGCATTGATTCTATCCATACTTGAATCTATCAATATCAATTTTTATTGAACCTATCAAATCTTTTGAATCTATCCATTATTATATATCATTTGAAGACATTTATGAACATTTTACAGAAATTGACATATGTCACATCATGCAAATGACGCTATTGACCCTGAAGAAAACCTGGAGAGAACAGGTCGCCACCGGAAGCTGGTCAGTCCGCCAGAGGAGGGCTGGAGACTGCAGCAACCACCCGACTGTCTTAGACAACCGCAGGTTTGTTTTGGTAATGCATAATTTACATCAAATCCACACTTTTATATCAATGTTTGAACACCCAGAACTCAACGCTCTTTGAAAATCACTATGTTAATTAAAATATCAAAAAATCTCAACACAGATGCTCCATATCAAGATAGAACCACCATCTTGACACAACAACCATTTTAAGACATCCAACATGTTAAGACATTACCATGTTAAGACAACCACCATATTAAGACAACCACCATGTCACGACATACACCACGTTAAGACAACAACCGTGGTAACCCACCCACCATGTTAAAACAAAGCGATCCTATTGCAGGACATATTTTCAGTTTAATGTTCCTCAGACAGACTTTAACCGGAAATTCAGAATGCACGACACAATGTCAGCAATTCACAGTGCGTCGTTCAAAAATGTCGCTACTGTCTTATACCTTCGATGGAGGACCAAGCATTTCAAGGAACATTTCCACTCTGACTCTACTGTTCGGGAATGTTTTCATAAAGCGTGTCCTGGACTTCCGGTGTTTAATTTCAAATAAGGATATTTGGTGTATTTTTACCCCCCCCCCCCACGCCATAAATAAATTTTAAAAAGTATACAATTTTCATATTATCTTCTTCTTCTATATCTATTTATCAATTTATGTAGATGGGATTTGCAATGTTTCTGTTACTAGTGTTGATGAGGAAATCATGCACTAGGGGTTTGAAGGCTTGAGGCAATAGACACAAATGTGTCTAGTGTTGTCGCCTCAACCGTTCCTTTTGAAAGATTGTTCCAGTCCCTGATTGTCTTGGGCAGGAATGAGCAGCTCCTATACTGGCTTCTTGCTGGTATGAGCCTGAATTGCCTGTCATGGCCTCGTCGCTGTCTATGGGGGAGAGGGACGAGTTTCTGTTTAATACTGGAACAGTGGACCAGCCCATTATTTATCTTGTACATCATGGAGAGCCTGGATTGTCGTCGTCGTTCCTCCAATGGTGACCAGCCTAGTGTTTCTAGCATGCTGCCAACACTAGAGGTATTCCTGTAGCGGTTTAGGACAAAGCGTGCTGCTCGTCGCTGGACCGCCTCCAACCTGTCAATGCTCTTCTGGGTAAATGGGTCCCAGACTGAAGATGCATAATCTAAAATTGGACGGATAAAGGCTTTATATGCTCTTTCTTTCACACAGTAGTTGCCAATCTTTAGATTTCGCCTTAAGAACCCCAAGGCTTGGTTTGCTTGGTTACATACATTGTTAATATGCTCGTCCCAGCGGACCTCTCTTTGAATGGTAACACCCATGTACTTTACGGAGTAAATTCTCTAAAACTCATTAAACATTAAGCACCACAATTAACTCTACTACAAGAGATTAAAAGATTTGTTTAAACAAAAAAAAAATAAAAAATTCAGACTTTTAAAAAAATAAATCATTACAACACTATTGATGTAAGGACACTTTTAACTTAACAACACTATTAATATAAGGACACTTTAAACGTAACAACACTATTAACGTGACAACACTATTAACGTGACAACGCATTTGACTTAACACTTTAATAAAACCACCGAATGCTATATTATTGTATATTATTGTATCATGATAGATTAACTTGAAGACATAAAAATATTTGTTTGAAAAGTGTGTCATGATAATCCAAAATCAGTTTTATAATTGATTAAACTCTTTAAAAACCAACAAACAAATTGAAAGAATGTGTTATTCCTTTAGCATTATTTTAATTAGATCTAAGCAATAAAAATTTATAAAAAAAAAAAAAAGCTATTGACGAGCAAATGTTTCTTATAACGTTAAAAAGGAGGCAGATTTTCTATTACTTTTACAGGAAAGCAAATTAAATCTTTGTTTAAAAAAAAAACTTTAAAAAAGATCGAATATCGAACTGTTTTTGAACTGGGGGATGTTAACTTGTTTCATTTCCAGACATCCGTAGTGGCCGCGTGGTTTCTAGTTCAGTTAACCATTCCTCGTAACAAAATGATCCCATCTCCCCCTTGAGTTCATCACAGGATGGGTCCGCGCCAACTCCAAGGCTCGGGCAGCCTTTCTTGTAGTACTCGTGCTGCGCCACAGTACAGTACTCATAGTCCTTGTTGTAGCAGGCCCCTAGAAATTTGTAGTACAGCTGCACGCAGGATTCGTGATCTTCGTCGAAGTCGCAGATGAAGTAGTTGATCCGCGAGTCGAAACATGCGGTGTCTTTCTTGTCCCTGTCCGCCCGGCAAGAAATCGCCAGGACGAGAAGTGTCATCACCACGAGATGGATCTGCATGGCTGGGCTGTAAGGGAGATACACGTGTTTGTAAAGTGGGAATGTCATTGTTGAATAAATATAACGTCAATGCCAGCGGGTAATTCAACTACAGCTATATGAAAGTAAAATTAACTTATTTGTACGAGTTCCTATGAAGTTCCGCGTGGAAATTATTGTTGAATTTTGTAAGTAGGTTCTGGTAAGCCTAAATAATAAATAATAGATGCAGTCAAGTAGATTTATTAAAATTATTTTTTTTAAAAAATGCCAATTACCATTGCTGCTACAAGAAGCTGTGCAATAGACCATTTCATTTACGAAGTCCCTAAATTTCAGTTTTTAAAACAATTTTGTAAGAAAATTCTATACAAATTAATTAGATTTATTGAAAAGGGGTTCCCTACATCCTTGGTTATCTTTTTCATTCGTCTCCTCAGTTCATTTGAGGAAAAGTTCAGCTATTTATTTGCTAGAAAAATCAGGTATTCTTTGACTTTAGAATTCAGCTAGTCATTGACTGGAAATGTGAGCTATGTCGATTGGAAAAGTCAGATCTTTGATTGACTGGAAAAGTCAGCTAGTCATTGACTGGAAAAGTCAGCTAGTCATTGACTGGAAAAATCAATTATTCATTGATTGCAAATGTAAGCTATCTTTAGATTGGAAATGTCAGCTCCAAAGTGACTGGAAAAGTCAATATTATTTGAATGGAAAAGTCAGCTATTCATTGACGGAAAAATGTAGCTATTCATTTTTTGACTGGAAAAGTCAGCTATTCTTTGACTGGAAAAGTAAGCTATTCGTTGACTGGAAAAGTCAGCTATTCACTGACTAGTACTGTAGGCTATTTGTTTGGAAAAGTCAGCTCTTCATTGACTAGAAAATGTCAGCTAATGTCTGACTGAAAAAGTCAGCTAATGATTAAAATAAAAGTCAGCTTGTTATTCACTGGAGAAGTTATCCTTTAAGAGAGACACACACAGAAGGATAGAGACGGAGAGAGAGAGAGAGAGGCAGCGGGAGAAAGAAAGGAAGAGTGAAAAAGAGAAAGAGCGAGCAGGAGAAAGCGCGAGAGAAAACGAGGGAGCGATAGACAGAGAGAGAAAGAGAGAGAGAGAGAGAAAGAGAGAGAAAGACCTGGAATGAAAATAAAATGAAAACTTTCAGATAGTAATAAAAAAGTTTGCCCTCACCTGTTCCAAAAAGAATTATAAAACAAACTATTTTATTGAATGCCCCGAGTTTAAGAACCTGAACTCAGCCAATTCTGTATTTATACACATCTATGTGAGATATTTTATCTAATTATGTACATACTGTATTTCATAACTATTATTATATGTAGTTGTCTGTGGAAATAAAGATATGTTGAATATTCCCAGAACACCTGTTGTATGTAACATAATGTAACAGCTTTTGTGTATTATTTACACAATTTTTAGGAAGCAATAATTGAACATTTAATGGAAGATTCGGGTATAATCACAATCCTGCTTATGTAGAATGCTCGCAAATATATGTTTTTATTATCTTTTTATAGTTGATGTCAAAATTCTGGTTGACCGAATAACTGGCATTCCTTGTTGTGCAGTTGTGAGTGAAGTTTACTCCTGTTCTATGACTCCATTATGACTAACATCTCTTTGGGGTACCAACTACTGGGCTAATTACCTGATGGTTAAACAGTGGTCTGTCGTATGACTTGATGGGACTTCTAAACATGTCATTCACCAATGAACAATATGGGTTTAGGGTGGGGCAGGGAGGAAGGTGTGGCTCTCACGTTTAACATCAGAGAGAGGTGTTGATCTCATTCAAGGAGTTTTACAACATTACAACTATGGAGCAGGAGCCGAAACAATACTTGCTAAAAGTTTGACACGAGATTCGTATACGTCTACCTGACTGTAAGAAAACACCATTAGCCACAGATGACACTTTGGACATGAAAAGTTAGCCACTGAGCGCTGAATTACTTATCATGATTTTCGTTGTATATGTGAAGAGTTATGTTTTTAAATGCAAATCTATGTAATAGAATAAGTGGAAGTATGTTTTAATAGTCAACACTATAAAATACTATACGCATGAACTTATTTTTTGTATAAGCGAGTAATGAAGAAACTTCAAGGCTGTTGAGCTACCTCTAAATGTTAACAATAAAATCAACAATAATTTTGCATAAATTGTTTTTATATTTAATGGAAAAAATAGGGGCTTAAGACCATTGCAAACATAATTTAAAATAACAAACAATGTATTGTGCAGAACCCTAATATAAATAGTTTGTGTCTTGATGGTTGTAAGAGTTGCATTTTTTTTGGATTAAATTAAAACGAATAAAATGCTTTGATTTTATAATTATTAGACTTTTAAACACTCAGTGCCACTTATTAATAATTTTATTCAACTCACATTGAAGCATAAGCCATTAACTAATTTTTCCAATTTAAAATAATTGAAGAACTGCCTTCAGCCTATGTTAATGAAATACTAGAACAAGGTTTGTGGAAGCTTGAATCAAAAGACAGGACAGTAAGATGTGATCGTTTCGGCTTAAAGCCTACTTCAGGGAAAAGGACAAATCAAAATACGTCGAGAGACAGGGCGCAGTAAATACTTTTAGGGATCTTTCA
This sequence comes from Lymnaea stagnalis, assembly GCA_964033795.1. Classification (NCBI taxonomy): domain Eukaryota; kingdom Metazoa; phylum Mollusca; class Gastropoda; family Lymnaeidae; genus Lymnaea; species Lymnaea stagnalis. Next base: position 658,851 of record CAXITT010000035.1, read on the forward strand.
ATTTCCAGTGTAGCATAGGCCAGTGGTCGTCAAATCGCGGCTCGCGAGCCGCATGCGACCTCCTTAGCGACCTCAGTGCGGCTCGGCCATTCGGCCATAAATCGGTTTTGGACCCCAAAAAAACAAAAACAACAAAGTTCTTGACAGGTTCTTGAAAAGAAATTTAGCTCTAACAAATTTTTAAATCGCCTTTCTGCTGACTTTTGGTGCTTTTGACTAAAGGGTTAGCCGACCACAGGCATAGACCATTAACAATTTTTTTTATCTCCCAGGGGCAAATGACAAAAGGGTCAAGAACATAAAGGGTGAATCTGGGTCAATAACATCAAGGGTATTTCTGGGTCAAGTTTAAAACATCATGACTTTTGTAGTGATTTAAATGGAGACACTGTTAATCACAAGTATGTTTCTAGTTTTAAGTTAAGCAGCAGTCGATTTGACTCATACATTGTATAGCTGATGAATTTGACAACACTTAAATTGTTTAACAGATAAATTTGTAACTTAAATTATATAACATTTTGATTTGAAACTTAAATTGTATGACATAGATTTCACACTTAAATTATAGAACCGATAGATTTGAAACTTAACTGCTATAACCTATAGATTTGGCACTTAAATTATATAGCAGATAGATTTGACACATAAGTTGCATAGCAGATAGATTAGACACTTAATTTGTATAACATATAGATTTAACACTTATATTTTATAACATATAGATTTAACATTTAAATTGTATAACATACAGATTTTGGTTCCGAGACAACAGAACGCACGACAGGTTAACCTACGACAACTGACCACAAGACAACCGACCCCATGACACGTGAACCCTAGGAGAAATGATCACACAGACAAGTGACCACACGGTCAAGTGACCACACTGACCACTGAACCCATAAACAACCGCGCGCACGACAGGTGACCACAAAAAAATAATGCAAGTACATTCGATATGTAAAAAAGCCCAAACATCAGGAAAACGTGCCATGCCCATATTTTCTACTGCTGATGTATACAAATACAACAAATACTGAAAATTTAGTCCGAGAAAGCGCGGTGAATAAAGTTTTATCCACGGAAAAAGACGAAAGCCATCTCCCCTAAATTGTTGGGCCAAAGCGTAAGGCTAATTTCTTTAAAAAAAAGTGACTAGTATCGTCAAAATCAGTCTTCCGCTTAATTAGTCTAGTTCCATTGTTGATATTTAGTTTATAGCTATAGGCCATAGCCAACTCACCATCACTATAAATTGAATGAATAAATAAATGAAAAGTGGTATTGCTCACTCATCATTCAAATATTATGAAATAAATTGCGATCCTATTTTTTAATAGATTAGATTATGGCATCCTTCCGTCTACGTGAGACGATGGAGTAGCTTTATAGTTCTACACTTTGACGAGTGGCTCACTAGGCCAATCCTTGAATGGCAATCACGTCCGCATCTCTCGCAGGAGAATGTTGAAACCCGGACAATTCTTGATTTTCGAATTGTTCTTTTTGATTCGAGGGCCTCTTTTCGAGTAACTTCTGCCTTTTTTCACTCCTCCAAACACTGCTGTACGCCAGTTGGAGCGATATTCGGCAATGAACTCCCATTCGTTTGTTTCAATATTGGCTTCCCTCATGCTTCGTTTGCAAACGTCAATAAATCTCAGGGGGTTAATAAGAAAACAATTAAAATGCCAAGAGTTTACCTGCCTAAAGCCAAAGGACTGATATCCTGTTACTTGATTCTTAATATATTGTTATAAATGTTTACAAATAGGTTGACAAATATTATATAATAGAAAAGATTTTAGGTTCCATTTTATTCATAAAATGTATCTACTACCTCTACTAGTGGTGACGAAATGCAAAGCCTTCCAGATTGTTTTTAATATTAGTGTAGATTTTTTGTAATTAAATTTTGTTATTAAATACATTTGAGTACCCATTTTTTTCAGATAAGTCTAATATCAAAGATGGATATATTCTTAAAAATGAGCTTGACTATATTTCATGACTTAAGATAATTTACTTATATAAAAAATAAATAATTTAAAACATAGTTTTTCATTTTATGCATTTTCTAATGGCTATGGAATTTTCAAAGAGTCAAAGAGGAAACCTGGTATTAGTATACAAAGGGTTTTAATATATTAAACATAGATAAAGCAAAGACAGTGATTTGGTGAATTGGAGATGTAGACAGTATCATGCCCGAACTAGTCATTGCAAGGTGTTTTTATAAACAAATAAAAATAATGTTATTGCAGAGCCGACATCACAGACTCATATTCTTGTCCACAAAAAGCCAAGGCTAACATCGCTGTAAGCAAAACTGAAAGAATATATAAAGTATATTGGTGCAACTCCTAAAAAATATTATCTGTTATTGCTCATAAATGTTAGCAATGATATCCTTCAGGACATTCCAAAACAATCATACCTGGCTAGAATTTGAATATGACACACAGGAAAGCGGTGCATTGTCCTATACCAACTACTTGCAGTTTTGAAATTCCACAGAAATATCTTAATTAAATTCTGCATGACTCAGGAAGCAACGATCTACACAGAATTCTAGGAATGGGATATAACGATTTATTACTTGAATTTGATAAGAATGTATCCAATGTATAATGTCGGAACATTCGATAAGGTGCCAATATTGTTTTACCAACTTTACAAGTAACATGCCAAAGTTGGTGATTCTCCATGAATATATTTTCTTTTGCAAAAAAAAAAAAAACACGTTTGAAATTTTCAAACAACTTTTGCCAAACTTATCCCCTCAAAAATGTTTTTGTAGATTTTGAAAGGATATCAATCATAGATTTTATAATATGTGGTTTTGTTTTAAAATAAATGAATAGTTGAATGCTTTTAATTCATTAGACTTCATTAGAGTACTAACTTAGATAAGTCATTTTGACAAGAATTTCACATAGTATATATATATATATATATATATATATATAAACAACTCCTTTTTATAAAAGTTTCTGACTTTAAAAAAAAGTACTACATTATCCGACATAAACCAAAGTCTAACATTCTAAATAATGAAACTGTATTTTGTGGAACATAATACATTTTCCAAAATTTCCTTTAGCAATTATAGTTGTTATAAAATCATGGACTGATTACAATCTCAAAGAAAATGCCTTATACTTATACTATAGACTTGGATATTGAAGATATTTCTTAACAATTGTCTGGCAAAAATATAATTTAATTTATTTTGTTTACAATATTATTACTTGAAACCGTAATTAAGTTTAAAAAAAATACTGTAACGTACTAGTAATCCTTGAGCTTAAACTAGCTACCATTAAAATTATTCAGTAAATAGTTGCTGAATTAGATCTTTGATAATACGCTCATTGTGCATTGCTCTCTCATCTGTCTACTTAAATATATGCCATTATAATACTAAGACCAGACAAACTGAACAAATATTTCTAAAAATATTATACTTAGACTAGGCAAACTGAACAACTATTTCTAAAAACTAGTATGCATTTTTGTACACTACTTGTATGTATAATATTTATAATATATAAATGAGTACTAATCTGGAATTCAGTTTCAGCATAAGAATGGTTATCATATAACTTAATCACAAAATAATTACTCCAAAAAAAAAAAACATGTGAAATTAAAATTTGATTGATTTATTATAAATATAATTAACACTACGACGTCAGTCACCATTAAAACAAAACATAAATTATACTAGTCTAGATGCCTCAAATAATTTAAAAGTAAACCCTTAAATATATATATATCTATATATATATATATAAACTACACTTTACCTATTATTTAAAAATATTGTCATCCTATTCTTTGAAACTATTCATTCTATTGAATCTATCCATTCGATTGAATCTATCAATTCTATTGATTTTATCCCTTTGATTGAATCTATCCATTCTTAGGATGCTATTTGAAGACGCTTGTCTACATTTCACTGACACTGACATATGTCACATCATGAAAACGAGGCCATTCGACCTTAAGAAAACGTTGAAAGTACGAGTAGCCACCGGAAGCTGTTCAGTTCGCCATAGGAGGGCTGAGGGCTGCAGCAACCCCCCGACTTCTTCAACAACCCGCTGGTTTGTTTTGATAATGCTTATTTTACATCAGATCCACACTTTTCTATCAATTTATGAACACCCAGAACTCTATGCTCAGGCAGATCTACCCTGTTAATTAAGACAACCCCCACCTTAAGACAGAACCACCATGTTAAGCCAACCCGCCATGTTAAAACAGACCAACCATGTTAAGCCAACAAACATGTTAAGACAGAACCACCATGTTAAGACAGAACAACCATATTTAGACAACCTCCATGTTAAGACAGAACAACCGTATTTAGACAACCTCCATGTTAAGACAGAAACACCATGTTAAGACAGAACAACCATATTTAGACAACCTCCATGTTAAGACAGAAACACCATGTTAAGTCGACCACGACGTTAAGAGAACCATCACCATGTTAAGACAGAACCACCAAGCTAAGACGGAAGCACTATGTTAAGACAGAACCATGATTTTAAGACTAGCTCCATGACTGGTGACTGGGTGGCTGAATGGTTAAAGCGAGCAAACCTCAAATTGCTGGTCTAGAGTTCAACTCCAGCTAAAGGCCAGTCGAGCGAAAACGTCACCCCGGGTGGATGAAGACTCGTCTAAGAGGAGGGAACTCTGATTTCAACATCGGAGTTGGAGTCCCGTAAGGCGCATACAATGACCCTTCCTGCAACCGTACCCATCCCTGGTCGTCGTGAGGTAGAGTCCTGCCACTAGGCCCGGACGAGAGAGTGAGGTTGACGCCACGCAACTCTTCCTCACTTTAAACAAAAAGTCAACCGCGCAAGTCATCAGTCACCAGAAGGACGGCGTGATGGTCCTAGTAGATCTTCGACGGACGAACAACCTACATGAGATGTTAACTTTGGTGGGCTAATATAAAAAGGAGCCCAACCCCTCTGCAACCTTGCCAGACAAAATGAACTGCAGCAGACGCAGAGAGGCACATTTCCCTCAAAAATGAACACTAAAACTTCAATAAGGGGGCGTCCGTTAATTACGTCAAAAATTTTAAAGCAAAGTCCCCCCGCCCCCCTTTCTTGTCAACAACTGTCAAAATTTTAATGAACCCTTAAGTAGTTACGTCAATATTTGCATACCACCCATTCCCCCCCCCCCTAAAAAAAAAGAAAAAAGATTATGATATAAATAAATGTAAAAATACATTTTACTTTTTCGGAGAAACATTTTATCTCCATCTTTAGCTTGTTAATCAACTAGTTAAAAAGTTTAAACTTAGATTTTATAATGCAGAATCAATAAAAGGGCCTTTAAAGACTAAATAATCATTGTTTCTGGAAGTAGAAATTTGATTATTGTCAGTATAGCTGACAACTGTACCAACGTTTCTAGCTGCTGTCATCTTCCCAGGGAGTAGCAAGGTTTTGCTCTATCGTAACAATGGGTATAGAGCAATGATCATTTTTATCTTGCAGAACTGATATACTACACAAGTCAACGTCATCCTCATCTAACCATTCAGTACTTAAAATAGAAGCGTTGTCAGTGTGAGCAACATTTGCCATTACGCGCTCTCACTCTGTCTCCTGGCAGCTACTTGAATTAGTCGAATCCTTTTTTTTTTTTTTGAGGAGCATGTGGTAATTTCTTATGCATTGTCGGTGCTGTTTAATATGCTATTTCAACCTGATGAAAATATGAGACAAAATAGATTTTAAAGATTTTGAAAATACGTTTAAGCAGCGATGTTATTATTGTTACTCACTTCACTTATCCCAAATTACACTATGAACGTGAACACGTTATTATCTTGACAACACTGTTAACATGACAACACTATTAAAGTTACCACGCAATTATCTTGACAGCACTATTAAAGTTACAACGCAATTATCTTGACAGCACTATTAAAGTTACAACACAATTATCTTGACAGCACTATTAAAGTTACAACACAATTATCTTGACAGCACTATTAAAGTTACAACACAATTATCTTGACAGCACTATTAAAGTTACAACACAATTATCTCGACAGCACTATTAAAGTTACAACACAATGATCTCGACAGCACTATTAAAGTTACAACACAATTATCTCGACAGCACTATTAAAGTTACAACACAATTATCTTGACAGCACTATTAAAGTTACAACACAATTATCTTGACAGCACTATTAAAGTTACAACACAATTATCTTGACAGCACTATTAAAGTTACAACACAATTATCTTGACAGCACTATTAAAGTTACAACACAATTATCTTGACAGCACTATTAAAGTNCTCATGTCTTCCTTCTTATACAATTTTTTAAAATGAAAATATTTTTTTTTTTTTTTTTTTTTTTTGCTGTTATCCGTCCGTCACAATGTGACGATGGAGTGGGCTTCGGAGGACGAAATCCACATGGCCTGGGATTATTCTTAAAGGATTATAATCTGGTTCCCAACAGCAAATCGCCTCTCTCAACGCCGCTGGATAACCCAGGGAACATCATTGGATGATACAGCTTGGCACCAGTGACGTTGAAGTAGGAGTTGTCGGAATGTTTCATTGTATCAATGTTATCCGCCTTTCGGGACTCCCATCTCCGGGTTTGATTTCAGAGTTTCCTTCTCTTAGATGAGTTGCCATCCAAGGTTAAAATTAACATGAAAACACTATTAACATGGCACAAATATTAACTTGACAACACCACTATCGTGACAACACTATAAACTTTAAACCACTATTATCCAGAATACCCTATTGACAACAATTTTAATTTGACAAACCATTCACGTGATAATACTATTATTTTGACAATCCTATTATCGTGACAACACAATTAACATGAAAAGACTATTATCGTGAGAATACTATTAACATGAAAACACGATTATCGTGACAATACTATTAACGTTACCAAACTATTAACGCGACAACACTTTTGTCATGACAACACTATTAACGTGACAATACTATTAACGTAAAAACATTATTATCGTGGACAACACTATTACGGTCAAGACACTATAATCGTAACAATACTATTAACGTGAAAACACAATTATCGTGGATAACGCTATTAACGTGACAACACTATTAACGTGACAACACAATTAACGTGACAACACTATCAACGCGAAAACACTATTAACGTGACAAATCTCTTAACATGACATTATTTTAACGTGACAACACCATTAACGTGACAACACTATTAACGTGACAACACGATTATCGTGACAACACTATTATTGTGACAAAACTCTTAACGTGAAAAAACTCTTAACGTGACATTATTTTTAACGTGACAACACCATTAACATGACAACTCTATCAACTATTAACGTTATAGATTTGAACAATGGCACATTAACAGAAGTGCCAAATAAAACCCAATCTTTATTGACACGAGGGTCTCAGACTCAAATTATCCTGGCGCCGCAGGAGGTAGAGACTGAGCGAGACTGGGCCGCACAAAGTATTCCACACGAAATCGATTACACATTTAATAAATTGCAACTATTACGGTCTGCTCAATCTTTATTAATAAGAATTAAATAAAAGTAGTGTTCTCAAGGACAAGGCTTCACTTCCTTCCTTCTACTCCTTGTTGCTAGAGACCTGAATGCGCTTCTTCTTAAGCGATGGAACACTATTTTGCTCAGGGAGGAATGCCTTCAGTATAGCTGGAAGATGCTAAATCAGTACGTTTGGCCCTGAATTCTGACTTGTTAAAATTCATACGAGAAAAAACGTTTCACACAGGTAGGTAGTCCTTAAAAGCACACGATTCTGGGCCCCGCTGATGGATAATGGAGTGTAGAGCAACGGCCTCTTCCTCACTCTCCACAACCTCTTCTTCCAGTTTTTCTTGAAACACGTGCCGTAAGTCCATTAGTTTTTCTTGTCATTGATTGCGCTCCATCGGTTGTTAATCCTTCAAAATTTTGATCCTGTATCCGGCATCCACATTGGCATGACCCATCTGGTGGAATATTTCGTGAGCAGTGGTCTGGCCACGCATTGGAATTACCTTTAGCAACCCCTTCATCCCTTCAAAATAATCACCACTGCTAGCTGTGCAGTGTCAGTCACGTCTGTCCTCCTATCAAGAGCGACTGAGTATGCATGGAAATGTTTACCGTTCTCACGTATTTAGCCATAAACAAAAGCGCTCTGCCATTGTGTTCGCTGAAGGGCTGATGTTGCTAAACTGAGCCTTATTTTGCGGAAAGGCCATTCTTGCAGCTTGTAGCGTGCATTTTTTGATGAACTCGCCTTCTTTGAATGACTTTGCTGCCTTAGCGGTTACCTCTCTCACCACGTATCTAGCTTCAACTGCTTCATCACTTTCTTTGTTGGCTTTCTGGAAAATATCTTGATGCCTCAGTAGACATGTTTTAAGTTTAGCACCATGGGCCTCTCTCTCATCTACCTGATATTTTGCATACTCCTAAGCATGTCTGGTTAAATAGTGACGTCTGATGTTTTGCTCCATGTTGTAATCCATGTGCACCGCAACAAGAGACCAACCGAAAGTGATTTTCTGATTTCGGCCGAAAATAGGCCGAAAGTTTGAAAATGACTTTCGGCCGAAACCGAAAAAATGCCGAAAATTAAAAATGACTTTCGGCCGAAACCGAGGCCGAAACCGAAAATAAAATATTTAGATATTTTGAAATTCGTCCCCGCATACATTCTGCATACATCGAAAATGATGGGGTAAAGTATACATATTTGCATCCTTTTTATAAACAATGAGATAATCGTGAATATTAATAAATAAACATCTAATATAGGGGTCTGAAACTCGCGGCCCATAGAGCCATTTGTGACCCGCAAGATGATATTTTGCGGCCAACTACATGACAGCAAAGATTAGTGTTGATGCGGCCCGTGCGTTTCCCCCATTCTCATATCTATAACGTGACTCTAAGCGATCTTTTAGTTTGTTCTTAAAGATCGGTGATTTTTTCATAAAGATCGTTTAGTTTGTTCTAAAAGATCGTTTAGTTTGTTATAAAAGATCGCTTAGTTTTTTCTTAAAGATCGCTTAGTTTGTTAGTAAAGATGGTTCGGTTTTTTGTTAATGATTGCTTCATTTGTTCTTAAAAATTGGTTGGTTTTTTCATAAAGATCGCTTAGTTTGTTGTTAAAGATCGCTTAGTTTGTTGTTAAAGATCGTTCAGTTTTGTGTTAATGGTCGCTTTATTTTTTCTTAAAGATCGGTTAGTTTGTTCATAAAGATCGCTTAATTTGTTGTTAAAGATCGCTTAGTTTTTTTATTTTTTAAATCGATTAGTTTGTTCTTAAAAATCGTTTAGTTTGTTGTTGAAGATCGTTCAGTTTTTTGTTAATGATCGCTTTATTTGTTCTTAAAGATCGCTTAGTTTGTTGAATTTTGATTTATTTATCGTAGAGAAGGCATTTTCAGCTAACACTAGCGGCAATTTTAATAGGGATTCTTTAATACTGTCAGATTGCTACGATTTACACAATAATTGTTATGCATTACCCACTAACGGGATAACCAAGTTTATAAAGTTCTCAGTTTAAGGCATGCTCAAGCTGATAACATATTACAGGTGAAAACTTATCGAATCTATTTATTTCCTTTGAATATTTCCATTCTGTTGAATATATACATTCTATTGAATCTATTCAGTCTATCAAATCTATCAATTCTGTAGAATTAATATGTTATTTTGAATATATCCATTCTATTAAATCTATCCATTCTTTTGAATCTATCCGTTCTAGTGAATTTATTAATTTCATTTAATCTATCAATTTTATTAAATCCGTCTATTCTATTGTATTTATTCATTCTATTGAATCCTTTCATTCTATTGAATCTTTTTTATTCTATTGAATCTATTCATTCTATTGGATATATACATTACATTGAATCGATCCATTCGATTGTATCTATACATTCTATTATATCTATCCAGTCTATTGAATCTATCCCTTTGATTGAATATATTCTTAAGATGTCATTTAAAGACTTTTGTCAACATTTAACTGACAAGTACATATTTGATATCATAAAAAACAACTCTATTCAACTTTTAGAAAACATTTATAGAACCAGTAGCCCATGGAAGCTGGTCAGTCCGCCAGAGGAAGGCTTGTGGCTGTAGCAACCACCCAACTGTCTTAGACAATCCGCAAGTTTTGTTTTGGTTATGCACTATTTACATCAGATCCACGCTTCATCTTTCAATGTTTGAAAACTCAGAAATCAGTGCTCAGACACAAGTACCATGTTAATTAAGACATAATTTAGCATGTTACACCAAATCATGTGAAGACATAACCACCATGTTAATACAGAACCACCATGTTAAGACAGAACTACCATGTCAAGACAAAATTACCAACACCAAAGTTTTAAAATATTGCATTATTTTAACGTGACAACAATGTTATCGTGAAACACTATTAACGTGACAACAATATTAACGTGACAACGCTAAAAATGTGACAACACCATCAAAGTGACAGACTTTATGACAAATTAATGTCATTTTTTTAAAACGCTAAGGGGTTATCAATTAATTAATGGAAACAAAATAGGTGAGGTGGGTGAAAATGTTTGACAATTGTTGACAAGGTGGGGAAAAAAGGGGAGTGGGGGTAGATTAGTTGTCGTCAACAATATTGTTTTCCCTCTTAAATTTTTTATCTTAAAAATGGATTGGTTATCACATTATTTAAAAAAATAAATAAATGAGTGCACATAAAAATAGTTAAATAATTTTTTGTTATAAAAAGTTTTTAACTTGATTAACAAGCCAAAGATGCAATAAAATGTTCTCATACTGAATCTCCCTCTATGTGTAACATATCAAAGGAGAGCAACAAGGCTGAACGGGCTAAGACAGTGTAGGCTTATTGTCTGGGAGGAATCCACTAGGGCACACAGATGGGGGTGATGAGGCTTTAGACAGGACCCTCAAAGATATCCGTAACACCAACAAACTATTGGGAGGGTTGACATTTCTGCTGGCTGGAGACTTCCAGGCAAACTCTACCTGTCGTGCCAAGAGGAACTAGCGTTGATTAAGTTAAAGCATGTCTTAAATCTTCATTCCTTTTGCCTCAAATCATTGTTCTTTCTTTGACATTAAACATGAGGGTTTATTTGAAAGGCGAGAAAAAGCCGCTGAGTTCTCAGCTCTTCTGATGAGTATCGGTGATGGCAGTTTCAGTATAGAAAATCGTAAAATTATTATTCCTTCAAATCTCTGTCTCCTAGTGAATACCTTACCAGACTTGCTTAAACATGTTTACCCCAATCTACGAAATCTCCACGAACAAGAAGTGTCATGGGTAATGGAGAGAGCTATCCTTACACCGAGAAATGACGTGACTACAACTATAAACCACATTTTACTTCAAGAACTTATACCTTCAGAAGCTAAAACTTATCAGTCTGTGGATTCGGCTGTGGAAGTATTGTATTAAACTGTCTTAAAAATTGTTGAAAAACTGATATTCAGATGATTCTAAAATGAAATGGTCCGTTACACAGCTTCCTGTAGCAGCAATGGTAATCTGTATTAAAAATATAATTTCAATACGCACTGGTATTAAAATCACGTGTCTGCAAAAGAACCTAATGGAGGCAAATTTTTTCCCTGGCAATGGCTCAGGGGAGACAGTTTTTATTCCTCGCATCCCCGTTACACCCTCTGATCTCCCATTTCAATTCAAGCACCTCCTATTTCCAGTAAGACTCTGCTTTGCAATAACAATTAATAAGTCTCAAGGACAGACGTTGGCATTGATTTGAGGCAGGATTGTTTTTCGCATTACCAACTACACGTTGCATGCACAACTTGGTCATACTACAACCGGAGGGCCGAACTGACAACGTGGTATACAAAGAGATCCTTAACATATAACTATTAATTACTTTCCGCTCAATTTATTGTTAATATCTTAATTTTTTTTCTTTAAAAAATGCTCTCCCCTGAGAAGCGCGGGTATTTTGCTAGTAATTGATACAACCTAAAAATCAGCAACAAAAGATATTGACGAGCAAATTTTTATTAGAACTTAAAAAAGGAGGCAGATTTTATACCGCTTGCACAGGAAAGAAAATTAAATTGTTGTGCTTCTTGAAAAACTTAGCAAAAGATCAAATATGTAACTGTTATTGAACTGAGGATGCTAACTTGTGTCACTTCTTGACACCAGGAGTGGCCTCCGTGGGCCCAGCGTCGTATATCCATTTTTCTTTACATACTTTCACCATCTTTTCCATGAGCTGATCACACGATAGGTCCTCTCCAGCCCCGAGGCTCTTGCATTTTTTTTTCTCATACTCGCGCTCCGCGACAGCACATTCCTCCCAGTCCTTGTTGTAGCAGGTCCCCAGAAATCTGAGGTACAGCTGAAAGATGGATTCGCTATCTAAGCTGGGGTCGATAAAGATGTAATTTGTCATCGCCTCAAAACACGGGTCTTTTTCGTCCGTTTCGGCCCTGCAAAAAATGGCCAGGATGAGAAGTTTCATCAGCACTTGATAGATCTGCATTGCTGGGCTGTAGGAAGATACAAGTGTTTGTAAAGAGGAAAAGTCATTGTTGAATAAGTATTACTTCATGAATACCCAGGGTGCTGGGTGGCCGAATGGTCTAAACTGAGCAAAATCAAGTTGGTGGTCTGGAGTTCAATTCCAGTTAGAGCGCAGTCAAGCAATAACACCACCAGCACCCCGGGTAGATGAGACTCGTTAATCTTGGATGGCAACTCATCTAAGAGAAGGAAACTCTGAAATCAAACCCGGAGATACAATGAAACATTCCGGCAACTCCTGCGACGTCACTGGTGCCAAGCTGTATCATCCATTGATGTTCCCTTGGGTTACCCAGCGGCGTGGAGAGAGACGATTTGCTGTTGGGAACCAGCTTATAATCCTTGAAGTATAATCCCAGGCCATGTGGATTTCGTCCTCCGAAGCCCACTCTATCGTCACATCGTGACGGACGGATGCCAACAAAATTACTTCAATGAAAGCGGGTCTTTTAAATACAGAGATAAAAATAAAATTAACTTTTTTGTAAAAGTTAAATGACTTCGCACTTAAAATATAGTGGAATTTTGTTAGTATGATCTAGTAAGCCTAAATATTAGACGATAGATGAAGTCAAATAGATGTATTGAAATTATATTTTTAATACAGATTACCATTGCTGCTACAGGAAGCTGTGTAACGGACCATTTCATTTTAGAATCACCTGAATATCAGTTTTTCAACAATTTTTTAAGACAGTTTAATACAATTAAAATAGATTAACTTTAAAATGGCCTCATTACTTATTCGGTTATCATACACAGAATATTAGTTTAGACCAAGTCCATACACATTAATATATTTTTCATTCATTCCATCTGATAATTTGAGTGAAATGTCATCTATTCATTGCCAGAAAAGTCAGATATTCATTGACTGGAAATGTCAGAAATTCTTTGACTGGAAATGTCAGATACTTATTTGCCTGGAAATTTCAACTATTTATTGACTGCGAAAGTCGAATCTTGACTTACCGTAAACAACAACTTTTTCTTTCATTGAGAAGTCAGCCGTTGATGTTAATACGAGAGAGAGAGAGGGAGACGGAGAAAGAGAAAACGAGATACACAGAGATGCAGCTAGGGAGAGAAAGAGAGAGGGAATGAGAGTGTGAAAAAGAGCGAATGAGAGACTGAGAAATACTAAGAGAGGAAGAGAGAGAGAGAGAGAGAGAGAGAGAGAGAGAGAGAGAGAGAGAGAGAGAGAGAGAGAGAGAGAGAGAGAGAGAGAGAGAGAGAGAGAGAGAGAGAGAGAGAGAGAGAGAGAGAGAGA